>JAXIVJ010002263.1:0-107500 GCA_036785665.1 Chirona hameri
ATGACAACTAGCGCTCAGCCGCCCGACCCCGCCCCCCCCCCCCCCCCCCACGTGCCCGTACGGTCAGCGCAGCTGTTTAGCCTCTTGTAGATAATTTTGGAAATGCCAGGCAACCCGTCGCCCGCTTCCAAGTGTCGAGAAAAACGCCATACAAAAGTATGTCTATTTTTTTTGCAGAATGAAGGGTTGAAAAGTCGTAGTCTAGAACGACCGAAATACTGTTAAAAAGATCGTCTCTGATTTTCGTATAAGTGGGACAGTGCAACACAAAGTGCGCGCCGTCTTCTAAACGAAACCCGCATGCGCAGGCTGGACTAGATGATTTCTGAATTTGATAAAGATATGAATAAGCTCAAAGGATCCACATCTTATTTTAGTATGATTGATATTGCCAGTTTTAGAACCAAATGAAAAGAATTCTGGAGGAAATGGAATGCCGTATAGCTCAGATATTTGCTTCCTGAAACTACGTGCACACCCCTATTCTATATCTCAGGAACGGCTGAGCCGATTGTGGTTCAAATTTGGTGTGTGGTTGGGGACCTCTCATCCGCCAGTTTCCCACAAGTCAGGGGTGGGTGCCTCTGTACGTGCGCACGTGCACACCCCTATTCTGTATCTCAGGAACGGCTGAGCCGATTGTGCTCAAATTTGGTGTGTGGTTAGGGACCTCTCAGCCGCCGCCTTTCCACAAGTCAGGGGTGGGGTGGCTTTGCACGTGCGCACGTGCACACCCCTATTATACTATATCTGGAACGGCTGAGCCGATTGTGTTCATATTTGGTGTGTGGTTAGGGACCTCTCAGCCGCCACTTTCCCACAAGTCAAAGTAGGTGCCTCTGCACGTGCGCACGGTGCGCACCTTTTTTTGTATCTCAGAAACTACTTGCCCGATCGAGTTGAAATTCCCCATACATTTCCTTCACGCTCGCTCGTTGATCGCCAACTACGGCGCCTTAATGGTTATTATTATTATTATGAGCCATTTTCACGAAGGATTATTGCGCTGAAAATATGCTGAAAAGTTATGAAATGTTTTTAAAAGTAAAAAATCGAAATAGCAGAATTGTAGGTGTTTATGACCTGATTCAATCTTGTGAGTATCTAACTGAGCGGTCAAACAATGTGGCTGCGGCATGACCTTATATTTTTTGTTGGAGGTGGGATCACTAGACTTGACTTAGTGACGTGACCTGAGGAGACCAGAGGTAAACAAATTAACAGGATTTGGGCAATTGATAGGCATCTGTATCTGATATCTGATAGGTCGCAACACGATCTGTGGCGCGTGTTGCGACCACTCATTGGGACCAATTCACAATCCACAAACATGCCAAACATCACAGCTGACGCTCTTAACAATTACTACGTGTCTGTCGGGCCGACCACCGCTGCTGCTGTTCCGCCACCGACCAGCCCACTCCGATCAGGCTGCCGCGTGTCTGCAGCAGCCGGTTTGAGGTTTGCCCATCGATATTGACACCTTGTATTCTACTGTTCTTGGCATGAAGGGATCCACTTCAACTGGAACTGATGGCGTGAGTGTCCGTATGATCCAGACATTTTTCACAGGGCTCGGATATCCCTTACTCAATATTGTCAACACATGTCTAATAACATGCGACATCCCTCAGTCGTGGAAACACGCTCTTGTGACGCCAGTGCCTAAGGGCAAAGGCTCAAGTGAACCCAAGAACACCAGGCCTATTTCCATTCTACCTGCTGCTATGAAAATCGTCGAACGTGTTGTGCAAAACCAACTCGTTACTTACCTTGAAGACTGCCACCTCCTCTCTGACGCGCACCACGGATACAGAAGGCGCCATTCGACTGAGACAGCGCTGCACGTTGTCACAGATAGAGTACTTAGAGCGATGGACCGCGGTGAGGTGTCGATTCTTGTTCTATTGGATCTGTCCAAGTGTTTTGATGTAGTGCCTCATGAAGAGCTTCTGCAGAAGTTATCTCTGTACGGCATCGACAACCGGTGGTTTCGTAGCTACCTCACCGGCCATACGCAACAGGTACAGCTGCGAAGTAGGACTGGCGACAGCAGGGCCCTCTCTCAGACCAAGCCTAACAATATCGGTGTGTTTCAGGGGGTTCTCTGAGCTGTATATTGTTTATGCTGTATGCGAATGAGCTGAGCCTCTATGTACCCGATAGTGTGACGGTTGTACAATTCGCCGATGACACCCAGCTCTTGATTAGCGGAAGAAAAGTGATATTAAGTTACTGGTCAGGACTATGGAAGACGCGTTGTCATGGCTGTATCAGTGGTTTTGTGCAAATGGCATGAAAGTTAATGCTGCCAAAACTCAAATGGTTGTGTTAGGTACCCCTGCTATGCTCAGGAATATGCCACCTGTTGTGATTAGCTTTTGTGGCTCATCTGTGCAGGACAGTCGTGTCATCAAAACCTCGGTATAACCATGGATCGTCATCTAAACTACCAGTCGCATATTGACAACATGACTAGGAAGTGTACGGGTGTGTTGATGGCCCTCAACCACGCTAGACATGTTATCCCTAGATCTGCCATGATACCGATCGTCCAGGGCCTCGTGATATCAATTGTGAGGTACGGAATATCTGTCTACGGTACGTGTGGCGAGCTTCAAATGCGCAGGGTGCAGAAGATCCTGAACTTCTGTGCTCGGGGTGGTCACCGGACGGCGTCGGTACGATCACGTGTCTGATGTATTCCGATATTTGCGATGGATGAGCGCCGGTGAGTTGATGTACTATCACAGGTTATGTACGGTCCTAATGTGATTGCTACTGACTACCTAGAGCACTCTCTGACACCATAGGAGAAACCGGCGATCAACGTCACACCCACGGAACCAGGAACTCAACTTCAATCACCTTGCCACAAATAAGAACTGAAACCGGTCGCAAAACACTCAGCTACAGTGCGGTGCTCTCCTACAACCAACTGTCATTTGCACCACACAATACGCCTACGGCTTTCAGACGACAACTGAAGCAACACATGCACAGCGCGGTTTGCATACGTAACTTGGATGGTCATGAGTTCTGGTGGTATTGTGCGTGTGTTGCGATCTGATGTGTGAACTGTAAATGTGTATTTGAGTGCATGTATTTGTGAGCCCATCTCAACCCTTATGTATCATGACGTGTAATAATGAAAAGCCACTGAGGTGGATTTATTACTAAATACACGAATCTGAATCTGAATCAAGCAGTTGTGCCAAAAATGGCGGTGCGAAATGGCGGTCGTTTTCCGCTATTTCCAAAAAACCTAAGGGGGAGGGTATTTTCGCCCCCCCCCCCTGGCGGATCCAGGGGGCGGACATCAGAGGTAAATGCCCCCCCCCCCTCACAGGAATCTGGGGGGGGGGGGGGAGGGGCATGCAATACAAGTATGCCCCCCCCCCTGCGCGTTCCCTGCACTGAACGTGAAAAACAAGGATCTTAGGAGAAAACTCCATGAAAACGAAAGTTTTCTTCTTCTATCAAGTGATTGCGTTTGAAGTTTTTATGTATCCCTTGCTTTCAATGATAGACAAAACAGCGCACCTGATCCAATTCAAGCAGCCCCGGTGACACGCGCCCCACTGGGGGGGGGGGGGGCAGAATCTGCCCTATCCCGGATTTTCTCAATAACTTTAACACTGTGATAGATATCAACGTGAAACTTTAAGTACCTTATACTGCATCTATTCTACGTCTTCTAACGAAATTTTAATTACATTAATGTAGTATTTTGGGAGATAAAAAGTTTTAATGACGTCATGTCATGCCATTTTGGGTGGAACAAAAATAATGTTTGAAAAATCGCAAAAATAGAGTTTCAAAGCAAATTGCAAATAAAAGAAGTCAAAAGAAAGGAAATGACATTCTCTTCCAAATGGCTATCTCGGATTTGTGATTTGTGGGTTTTTGACCCCCCCAAAAATATTTTTATCTCGGAAAAATGTCAACAATTTTTTTTCTTCTGAATTCGAAAAGTGAATTTCTTAAGCTCAAATACCAAAATAAGGTGATTGGCCCAAATCCGCGGAGGGAAAAAATGGAGGTACCTTTTTGCCACAAAAAGATGCCCCCAAAAATGGGGGTACCTGTTTACCTTGTTGCTCCTTTTGGTTTTCCCTTAAAATAAGCCCTGCCTTATATGCGCCACCCGCGGCTGCTACTGAACTGGATTTTTGCTTTCGGGAAACACTGGCTCGGTGGTCATGGGGCTCAGGGTCAGGGCCAGGGGTTTGACAGATATTTAGGAGGTCGGTGGTGCGATACAAGGCAACGTCACTGGCGTGTTTGTTCTATCTTCTTCATAAGTTCAGCGCATCTCACTGTTCTGCATGCTGGCCGACCCGGGGTGCTCGTAGCTGTACCAGGAGGGCGGATCGCCCCGGAACCGGTGACTGCCGCTGGCTCGTTGTACGGGGTAGTCGTTTGTGAACGGCTGGCCGAAACGGATGCGGAGGAAGTAGCTCATGTACTTGGAGTAATGGATGAACTAGTTTTCTGAAAACTACATCAGTTTACAAACTTTGAACGTATTTGTGCAGAACTTGAACGAAATGGCTTGCATATTTTATTTGATATATTTAGTCCGAAGCTTTTGAATGGATACATTTCCTAGGTCAGGACCCGGCATAAACAGTTTGATTACCGTGTGGAGCGAGGTCTTCAGTCAACTAGGGGGACAAATTTACGTATGAGCGGCCCGACCGTAGCCATGGCTTTCAGAAGCTTATTTCTTTGCAGCTATTCGGTCGAAGTGACTGAAAACTTGCACACAAAAACGTTCATGTCGTAAAACTATCCGCCGGTATTCCTTTCAGCAAGCACAAAGTGTGCCCAAACAACAAATAGGGCACATAAACGCCATACTATGCCCGTTTTCTGCTACCGAAATTTCATTTAAATTCCTGTCATCTTCCCTCAAGAAAGGTAAAATATCGTCCTGATCACTTCAATTCTTCCAATGCACTGATATTTTCCAAAATGCTTTAATGATATTGAAACCTTCAATATTTACGAACAAAGTATGGATTTATGTCTCCAAAACTGGGAAGGGGACACCCCCCCCCCCTTCCCCTCCCGCCTGACGACTGGGGGAACGGTGTCCCCCACGTCCCCCTACGGCGACGCCCTTGTTCATGGGTGAGTCCAATGATTAAAGTTCGTCATGGACGAGACGCGTAGCGTCGAGTCTATAACGAACTTTCATCATTGGAAGAGCCCATGCATTGATTTATCATGCAACTCAACAATTGAATAAACGTTTTATCTCTCAAAAGTTCAAGAAGCCTCGCCCATAGCAAAGTAAGCATCCAATGACCCAATGAGGATCACCTACTTTGAGGTCATTGAACTGCTCATGATCGATCACATCCAAGAGACCATGACAGATTTGATCATAGGCAGTTACAGATGAACTCGAGTCGCTATGGAACATGGTAGGTATTTCAGATGCATGATAAAACCAGTAAGGCGCTTTAGTTGGCGATGAACGAGCGAGCGCGAAGGAAATGTATGGGGAATTTCAACTCGATCGGGCAAGTAGTTTATGAGATACAAAAAAGGGTGAGCAAGTGCGCACGTGCAGAGGCACCCGGCTTTGACTTATGGGAAATGGGGGCTGAGAGGTCCCTAACCACACACCAAATTTGAACACAATCGGCTCAGCCGTTCCAGAGATATAGAATAAGGGTGTACACGTGCGCACGTGCAAAGCCATCCCACCCCTGACTTGTGGAAAGGCGGCGGCTGAGAGGTCCCTAACCACACACCAAATTTGAACACAATCGGCTCAGCCGCTCCTGAGATATAGAATAGGGGTGTGCACGTGCGCACGTGCAGTCATCCCACCCCTGAGTTGTGTGAAAGTGGCGGCTGAGGGGTCCCTAACCACACACGAAATCTGCACATAATCTGCCCTGCCGTTGCGGAGTTATTGCGAGAAAATACTTGTCAATACCCCTTACGCGGCACGCGCCACGCGCATTGGTAGTCACCCACATGAGTCGGCACTGGTCACAAACAGGGTAGGTTAGATGGGGCTGCTAAGAAAAGAAGTCCGCTTGTCAATCGGACGTGCGGTTGCAGAGATATGAGCTTCTCAAAAGCGTCGCAACGGGCCGGGCCGCTCATAATCAGATTTTTCCCATACACCACGGAAGGACGAGCGAGCGCGAAGCGCTCGCTCGTAATAAGTATGTTTTAAAGAAGAATATTGGTACTGACCAATGTATTTATTGTCTGAATGAGATAATTTAATCATACAAGTCCATGAAGGGCTTACTTAGTCCATTTATGCTTCCTTGATGCACTTGTTGGGATCCACGTGTTCCGAGATATTTAATGTATCAAATGGTGTAAGGCAGGGTGGCATTTTGTCCTCATTCTTGTTTAATGTGTATATGGATTAACTTATTACCATATGCTGAGATACCCTTTCAACATTAGCACGTACTTTTGGGAATCGCTTTCGGCCCGCTGCGGCTAGTGTTGAAGGTATCTGGGAAACGATTTGGCCCGGGGCATTTTTAGTTTCCCAGCTCACAGTAGAGTATCTGAGTCGCGACTGGACTCTATTAGCTTTCTTCTTTTCTCTTATCGAGTTTCTCTTTTCTTGAAGGTCTTGATTATTGGACATTCGGAAACCCAAATGCAGAGAAAAAGGCCTGTATATACGAATGTCACAGTGCGTTCCTTATAGGCTGATTAATTACTTGAAGTTCAATAGATCCAATCTGTAAAAGAACACAGTACATACACGGCATATGGTAAAATAAATACCTCCCTTGGGCAGGCAGTTTGTTTAAGTCCTCGGTCATCCTGATTTTTTTTTGCACTCGCCCTACGGGCTCGTGCAAAAATTTGTCAGGCTGACCTCGGACTTAAACAAACCTTTTCCCGGCCCCGGGAGGTATTATATATTACCATCTCGAATCAGTGTAACATAGGTTGTATTGTTGGCGGGAAACTGGTCAACCATTTAATGATATGCCGATGATACAGTATTGATTGCTCCATCCAGTGGAGGACTGCCGAAACTGTTAGAGATTTGCTATGAATTTGGCTTATCAAATGACATTAAGTATAACAGCGAAAAAGTGTTACAATGAGTTGTAAGTCCAAATGCATGAGTGATGTCAAGGTTCCAACTTTAAGCTATAGGGTCGGTACCAATTGAAAAGTAGACAATGCTAAATATATTGGTCACATTATAAATGAGGGTATATCAGATGATGCCGACATTGCACGGCAGAACAAGAGCCCAAAGCAACATGCTAATCAGGACATTTCATATGTGTACTACCGATATTAAGTTGAAACTTGTTTAAGCGCATTGTTCGCCCACGTATTGTGCACAGCCATGAGGTGGAATTTTAGGGAAGATAATATGAAGCCTTTTGTTGTGAGTTATCACAACATTCTGAAGTGAGTGATTGGTTTATCAAAATTTGCTACACAAATGATACAAATGTGCTACATGTGCGTTTTTTAGGGTCCAATCGTGTGAATCTGTGATTCGGAAATTAATCTATAAATTCTTGAGAAGAGTTGATACCAGCAACAACAACATTGTAGCAGCGATTTGTACTAGTCAGGGGCGGCGGATCCGGGGAAGGGGCAGCGGGGGCAGCCGCCCCCGCTGTAGTCGAAAATTACAAATCCTTTACCATATATGGTAAATATGATGAGCTTTGCAAAAGTTTAAAAATAACAAATAAATATACTTCATATGGCAGTAAAATATGGTAGCTTGTCCTTGAGGCAAAAGTGACGCAACGTAAGTTTAAACAATATGAATAATATAGTATATAGTAATATAGCATGTTATAAAATTATTACGAGCGAGCGCGAAACGCTCGCTCGTCCTTCCGTGGTGGTATATGGGACAAATCTGATTATGAGCGGCCCGGCCCGGCCCGGCCCGGCCCGGCCCGGCCCGACCCGACCCGACCCGACCCGACCCGACCCGACCCGACCCGACCCGACCCGTGGTGACGCTTTTGAGAAGCTCATATCTCTGCAACCACACGTCCGATGGACAAGCTGACTTCTTTGCTGAGTAGCCCCATCCCACCTACCCTGTTTGAGACCAGTGCCGACTCATGTGGGTGCCTACCACTGCGCGTGGCGCGTGCCGCGTGATGGGTGTTGAAAGGTGTTTTCTCGCAAAAACTCTGCAACGGCTGACCGATTGTGTGCAAATTTGGTGTGTGGTTACGGACCCTCAGCCGCCAATTTTCCACAAGTCAGGGGTGGGGTGCCTCTGCACGTGCGCACGTGCACACCCCTATTATATATCTCTGGAACGGCTGAGCTGATTGTGTTCGAATTTGGTGTGTGGTTAGGGACCTCTCAGCCCCCACTTTCCCACGAATCAAAGATGGGTGCCTCTGCACGTGCGTACGTGCGCACCCTTTTTTGTATCTCAGAAACTACTTGCCCGATCAAGTTGAAATTGCCCATACATTTCCTTCGCGCTCGCTCGTTCATCGCCAACTACGGCGCCTTACTGGTTATATGATGGAACAGTGTCAGAAATATGATTCAATCTTTACAGCTGAAGCTAATTGATAAAACATAATTTTCACTCCTCGTCTATATGCGCCGCAGGGGCGGATCCAGGGGGGGCAACGGCCATGCCCCCCAAAGACCGTTCAAAGGGGGGGGGGGCAAACTATGTCCCCCCCAAGACGTGAAGTCTAATACTATATTTGCGAACGAAAATAATATATTTGCGAACGGTACTGGGCAAATTTGGCCAAATTTGGGATTTTGTGGCCAAATCTGGCGGCGCTGCGCGGCTGTTTTTCCGCTATTCTAAAATACATCAAAGGAGGGGGGGGGGGGGGGGGAAATGACAAATAACCCCCAATAGGGCGAGGGGTAATTTATAAGTTTAACAATTATCACGTTAACAGGTGTCCTGATTTCATTATTTTTATCCAGCACCATTTCGGTCAAGCAAGTCTACAATAGAACAATCGGTCCAAATCCATCCTTTTTCCTTTAGGTCCTTCCCGTCCTTCCGGTTACAACGGCGGAGGCGGAGAGGGTGTTCAGTAAGGTGGAGAAGACTATCCTCTCTGCGAGCGACAATGACCGAGCTCCGGATGACGGAGGCGCTGATAATGTGCGAAGCCCACCGCGAGACCTATAGGTCTGACCTATACGGATGACATTATAATGTCATCCGTCAGCGAAGTCTTCTTTGTGCGATCGGGAAGTCGCCAGCTAGATTATGTCAGGCTGCCGCTGCCTGGCTGGCTGCCGCAGGTTTCTGCCATAGACTGTATGACAGTAATATGAGAAATTCAGCCTTCACCGTAGTAGGTATCGGTTACTTCGTCTGCGTGTGTCGTATCTATGGACCCGCCGAGATGCGCAAATGACCTCGAGGTCCGGGAGCAGGGACATATTTTATCAAGAACCTGGCAACGGAAGTTGATCATCCTATCCGTATGCGGTGCATAGATGGGTAGCTAAAGTTTCTTGAAATGCATATTGAATTTGACGCCATGATCGGGTCATCTGTATTATTTGAATGGCGGAAGTGCGACTGGTTCGATCATGTTTGACGTCCTCGCCTTTAGCTCTTTTTTGTATCGGAGCGCAACAGATAACAACGACAAACCTTTGTGCAGCGAAACGCGTATTCATTTTTCCGGTCGGACCATCCCCTCTGTTTACTATCCGAGATTCGGAGCTGGAAATTCTGAAGAAAACTGCCATTTATTTGATGCTCCAAGTTCTGTTTTAAATTTATATGGTTACGATCAATCAGAAAATATTTTTAAACAATCTCAAATGATTACATTAATGGTTAATTATCTATAGAAAATGTGTTTAATATTCTTTAATTGCTACATAATTATGTATTACCGAGCGGGCGCGAAGCGCCCGTGAGGTTTCTCGTAAACTTACTAGACAAATTTACATTTGACCCGGCCCGACCTGGCCCGACCTGGCCCGACCTGGCCCGACCCGGCCATACAGTCGCTTCTCGGAAGCTAATAATTTTGCAACCACTGCTCCGATTGAGATTGGGTCTTCACATTTGGATAGGTCCATCAAATCAATTTTGTTTTTGGTATAGTGCGTTCTGATATAGGTGGTACCACAGCGCGTGGCAGTTGGCAAACTCGAACGTCGAAATGAACAAAATACCTTGCTAAAATGATTCTTGATCAAAAATGGCTTTTTATTCTAAGCATTGATGTATACGCTGAAGCATGCAGCGCTCAGGACGCACTCCCTTTTGTCGGATTTGGAAAGGAGATCATGAACAATTTAATAGAACTTAATTTTTATGTTGGCATGCCTTGCGGCCCGGCAATTTTTGCTGGAGGACTAAAATGACTGTGTTACTACCACGTGTGCTCCCTTACCGTTTCATATTTCAAACCTGTTTTAGCTTTACCAGAGCGCGTTCGCTCGGTCATCGCCCAAAAAGGCGTTTTACTGGTAATACAAAAAAAAACATGTTTCATACATTATAATCAGGGGCGCAGCCAGACCTTCAGAAGGGGGGGGGGGGGGGGCAAGCCCCTGGGAGAGGCCCCCCACCCCAAAAAAATACCCCTGGATATGAAAAACTCTACGGATTTCGGCCACTTTATTTTGTGAGGCCCCCTTTTTAACAATTTTTCTTCGTCTACTTTTGATGAGCTGGATTGAACCAGGACCCTCAGTAGGCATTGTACTGAGCACATTACTAATTTGTATTGTTACGTACAGGAGAGAAAACATATCTTAGCTGACAACAGGTGGGGTCGGCTTTTGAGTGGGGGGGCGGCTGAAATGACGAAAAATGTACTCCCATTTTGATACGTGTATTTAAGGCTTTGCAGCATTTTTGATGTGTATTTTCATGTTATAGTAGGTAGGTATGTACTTGTTTGTTAGCGCCGCGAAGCGGCGCAAAATTTTTACGGTTTTGCCTGATAAAACACAGAAATATAGACGGTGGGCCTTGTAGCTCGGATAATAAGCTAAAAATGCTATTCATTCAATTCAGCGTTACGACGAACCGATGATGATGACTATGGCTTCGTTATGACGATGACTACCGATGTGACGCCGCGAAGCGGCGTGAAAATTTAAATTTTACGTCCTGGAAAACGAAATGTTAATATTGGAACCAGACCGTGAGGTGAGATGGCTTGATGAGATGGCCCTGGCCTGTTTCCGCTATTAGCTCTTCGGTCCAGCAAATTGTGCACCGCTGGAGCAGCTTCCGGGTGTCGATCTCCTCGTCTTTGCGTTCGCGTCGCCTTTTTCGGAACTCGGCAAACTAGCTAAACATGTAGCCTGCTTGAAACTTAAAAGTGAATATTTTATGAAGGGAATGGGCACTGGGGCCAGTAATTCCCGCCAAGGAGAGCCTATGCCAGACACATAATTAAATTCTTTTTCCCATTTCCCAAATTTGTATAAGCAATTGCGAAACTTATGTCATGCCGCGAAGCGGCGCGAAATTTGCCAGTTTTTGACTGCACTGCAAAGGCAATTTGTACGATAAGTTGTTAATTTTTCCTGCAAAAGGTGGGGGGTCGACCCCCCCTCGAGAGGCCCCTGAACATACTCAATAGGCCCATGAACATGCTCGAGAGGCCACTGGGCAGGTTTGTTTGGCCGTAGGTGGCCTCAATTGGCTCCTGGACAAGTGGACATGCTCTAGAGGCCCCTGGGCCGGTTTTGGGGGCCCTGAGTGGGCTCAATGGGCCCCAGGGAATGCTCTAAAAGTTCCTGGGCATGTTTGTGCGCCCTTACGTGGGCTCAATGGGGCCCCTGGACATGCTCGAGAGGCCCCTGGACAGTTTTTGGGCCCCATAGGTGAGCTCAATGGGCCCCTGGAAATGCCCAAGAGGCCCCCTGGGCTGGCTTCGAAAGCCTTTCAGTGTCTCTGAGGGCCCTTGACATGCACCAGAGTGACCCTTTCCTGGTTTGAGGACTCCTCTGTGACTTTTTGAAAGCCATTTAGCTAATGCAAATGGTATCTGGGCCAATCTCGGCGGGGCCCCCTGTGACCCGTAAGGGGGGGGGGGGGCAATTGGGGGGGGGGGGGGGGCAATGCCCCCTTGCCCCCCCCCCCCTGGCTGCGCCCCTGATTATAATCCACCGCGACCGACCACGTTAGTCGCCAGCCCCACGCATACTGATATGTATGCACATACAGTTTAGTTTGTATTTGTTTTTCGACACTGTATGTGCGTTTGTGTTGTCTGTTTATAATAATTCACGGTGTTGTTAATAAAAATGGTTTTGCACGGAAATGTACCTATTATTAGTTGCTCAGATTGGGAAAGTTTGTTCGATGCTGCTCAGACTTCCGAACTATTGTTTTTTAAATACAATTATGTGAAACCATACCTATAGAATACTTCGAGACAGCCGAAGCTGAGACGGGGCTTCAGAAGCTCTGCGAATTGTCATAGCCATAACCGGATCACCATCGGCCATGCAACTTTCGTGAACAATGTTCGTGAACTTATCGTTCGTCTTCACGAACTCTTAGGTACTGTGGTTAGAGATGCAATGCAGCACAAAGCTCCTTCCGCCCCCGTCGACACCCCGATCGCCGGGTGTTATATTACACCTCCCTGAGTGGCAAACAAAACACCTGCCAGGCGGCGTATTTTAGGTTGTTTGGGCATCACATGGTTTAGGGGTGTCGACACCCTGCGCTTGTGCGGGTGTATATTTATTGTGAGTTTGGGGCACCGCGATCTTAGATTGTGGCACTGTTGACTGGGTCTTTGGGCTTTCTTTAGTTGTCTTGAGATTTGTCTTGAACACCTGTTCTTTCAGGTATCCACCCCGCAGGAAATAGGCAGAGGAGCTCAGATCCGAAGGGTGCCCCAACGAAATGCTGCACAGAGGAAACCACTTGCAAAATGCCACCGTGCCCTCAATGTTCTTCTGAGAGCTTCTGTCGGGTCCAGAGCTTTTAGGGATAAGATCTAGAGCCTCCTTCATCCGTGTGGCTGTAGCGATCCGTCAAAAGGCCTTCTAAACTTCGGTTAAAGGAAATAGTTCACCTTCAACATGGGGTTTTGAACTGAGATAGCAGTTTTGTAACCCGTGTTGGGAAACCCCTATCTGCAAGTTTTATTGACTGAAAATACTCTCCAGTAGAATATATTTTATTTTTTTTTTGGCGAAGGGATGCGGTGCTTACGAAAGAATGCGGTGCTTACAATAGCCTGGGCAGAGGGTATACAATCAGCCAATCAGCTTGCATACTGTGCTAGCAAGCGAACCGCCAGCCGCCGGTTGGCACTTCTCTAATGCGAGTTTATCCTTACGCGACTACTTTCGAATCTGATTGGCTGAGCCACTTTTTTGATTCGCGTGACGTGAGGACCCTGACTCAGAGAGTATGTATATAGTTTTGATAAAATTCATAATTTACGACATTCTGTCCTGAATCGGCGCGATGTGTGGCCATTTTTTACAATATCTCTATCCCTATCTCTATCTCTATCTCTATCCCTATCCCTATCCCTATATTATAAATCCTAAAAGATGACCCGCCGCCGCCGCCGCCGCCGCCGCCGGAGTGACGCCCTAAATCGGTTCCTGTGCAGTCGTCTGATGAGTTATGTGGAGGATTTTTTCAGCACTTTTGGGTCCCGTGATTCAACAGGTCGTATCAAGTTTTGGTGTTGATCCGACCGACGGTGCGGCGTCGGCACGTGCGCGCGTGCGCCATTCGTTTAACATGGGAAACGCGACATTGTGAAATCGCGAAAATCGGGCAAGTTTCGCCCGGTTCCCCGGCCGCTTGCTCGGCAACCGAGAATCGCAGCGATATGCGAGCAACACTATGTGATAGATAATCGATTGGCCTTGCGTATAGGATGTCGGCCAGAGCGATGCGCGTGCCACGTGCAAAGGTGTGACCACTTTCATGATAAAATTGGCATATTCAGGATTACAATTGGTGCTCGGAAACCGTTCGACGTAGAAGGCTGAACCGGGCACCATTTTGCAGGCGCAGCGACCGTCTTCAAATTAGATGTGTTACTCAAAGCTGTGTGACTAATATTTCGGAGTTGAAGTTGAAATGCAATATTTTTGAACAATGCAATCCTTCACACCGCCGTAACACCCAAAACGAGGACAAACTTGACCGGCAAATTTACACAGACGGATAGCACTGTTCTTGCTGACCTATATCCACCCAAAATATTCTGTAAATCGCTGATAGGGAACTTATGCTGAAGTCAAACGTAAACGATTACCGACGCTAACGTTGCAAAATAATTGCGTCGAATAAAATAGCGTCGTTTAAGTTTGCCCAAGACTGACACTGCCGCAGCCAAATTCATCAATGAGCGCATGACTAGCAGACGTCGCACCTCCCTCCCGGGGAGATTTTGTTGAAGCCGGTTGACATATGTCAGGCATGTAAACCGCTAAAATGTTTTGGCAGAGACTGCGACACGGGAACGAGATACGGTAAGAAGATATGGGAACGAAATACGGCAACAAGATACGGAACTGGGTACGGAAAGGGATGCTGGAACGAGATACGAGAACACGATACGGGAATGAGATACGGTAACTAGATATGGTAAGGAGATATCGGAACGGTGTACTAGATACGGGAATAAGATACGGGAGCGGCATACGGGAACGGGTCACGGGAACGGGCTACAGGAACGGGCTACGGGAACGGGATACGGGAACGGGATACGGGAACGGGATACGGGAACGAGATACGGGAACGGGATACGGGAACGGGATACGGGAACGGGATACAGGAACGTGATACGGGAACGTGATACGGGAATGGGATACGGAAACAAGATACGGAAACGGGATACGAGAACGGGGACTGGAGTGGGAGCCCGATACGGGATACTGGAACGGGATACGGCAACGGGATACAGGAATGGGATACGGCAACGGGTACGGGAATGGGATACGGGAATGGGATACGGGAATGGGATACAGGAATGGGATACGGCAATGGGATACGGGAATGGGATACGGAAATGGGATACGGGAATGGGATACGGGAATGGGATACGGGAATGGGATACGGGAATGGGATACGGGAATGGGATACGGGAACATGATATGGGATACGGGAACGGGATACGGGAACAGAATACGGGAACGGAACACGGGAACGGAATACGGGAACGGAATACGGGAACGGAATACGGGAACTGGATACGAGAACGAGATAGGGGAACGGGATACGGGAACGGGATGCGGGAACGGGATAGGGTAAAGGGATACGGAAACGGGATACGGGAACGGGATACAGGAACGGGATACGGGAACGGGATACGGGAACGGGATACGGGAACGGGATACGGGAACGGGATACGGGAACGGGATACGGGAACGGGATACGGGATACGGGAACGGGATACGGGAACGGGATACGGGAACGGGATACGGGAACGGGATACGGGAACGGGATACGGGAACGGGATACGGGAACGGGATACGGGAACGGGATACGGGAACGGGATACGGGAACGGGATACGGGCACTGGATACGGAAACGGGATACGGGAACGGGATACGGAATACGGGAATGGGATACGGAACGGTATACGGGAACGCGATACGGGAACGGGATACGGGATACGGGAACGGGATACGGGAACGGGATACGGGAACGGGATACGGGAACGGGATACGGGAACGGGATACGGGAACGGGATACGGGAACGGGATACGGGAATAGGATACGGGAACAGGATACGGGAACGGGATATGGGAACGGGATACGGGAACGGGATACGGGAACGGGATAAGAGAAAGGGATACAGTTGTATGATACGGGAACGGGATCGGGATACGGGAACGGGATACGGGAACGGGATACGGGAACGGGATACGGGAACGGGATACGGGAACGGGATACGGGAACGGGATACGGGAACGGGATACGGGAACGGGATACGGGAACGGGATACGGGAACGGGATACGGGAACGGGATACGGGAACGGGATACGGGAACGGGATACGGGAACGGGATACGGGAACGGGATACGGGAACGGGATACCGGAACGGGATACGGGAACGGGATACGGGAACGGGATACGGGAACAGGATACGGGAACGGGATACGGGAACGGGATACGGGATACGGTTTACGGGAATAGGATACGGGAACGGGATCGGGATACGCGAACGGGATACGGGAACGGGATACGGGAACGGGATACGGGATACGGGAACAGGATACGGGAACGGGATACGGGAACGAGAACGGGATACTGGAACGGGATAATGGAACGGGATACGGGAACGGGATACGGGAACGGGATACGGGAACGGGATACGGGAACGGGATACGGGAACGGGATAGGGGAACCGGATACGGGAACCAGATACGGGAAACAGATACGGGAACCGGAAACGGGAACGGGATAAGGGAACAGGATACGGTAACGGGATACGGTAACGGGATACGGTAACGGGATACGGTAACGGGATACGGTAACGGGATACGGTAACGGGATACGGTAACGGGATACGGTAACGGGATACGGTAACGGGATACGGTAACGGGATACGGTAACGGGATACGGTAACGGGATACGGTAACGGGATACGGTAACGGGATACGGTAACGGGATACGGTAACGGGATACGGTAGCGGGATACGGTAACGGGATACGGTAACGGGATACGGTAACGGGATACGGTAACGGGATACGGTAACGGGATACGGTAACGGGATACGGTAACGGGATACGGTAACGGGATACGGTAACGGGATACGGGAACGGGATACGGGAACAGGATACGGGAACGGGAGACGGGAACGGGATACAAGAGCGGGAACGGGGTACGGAATACGACATACGGACTACGGACTACGGACTACGGAATACGGAATAAGGAATAAGGAATACCGAATACTGAATACGGAATACGAGATACGGGAAACGGCTAGCATATATAAATTAGCTGGCTATATAAATTGCGCATCGCGCAATAAAGGCCATCTAGTCTCTATATTATAAATCCTAAAAGATGACCCGCCGCCGCCGCCGCCGCCGCCGCCGCCGGAGTGACGCCCTAAATCGGTTCCTGTGCAGTCGTCTGATGAGTTATGTGGAGGATTTTTTCAGCACTTTTGGGTCCCGTGATTCAACAGGTCGTATCAAGTTTTGGTGTTGATCCGACCGACGGTGCGGCGTCGGCACGTGCGCGCGTGCGCCATTCGTTTAACATGGGAAACGCGACATTGTGAAATCGCGAAAATCGGGCAAGTTTCGCCCGGTTCCCCGGCCGCTTGCTCGGCAACCGAGAATCGCAGCGATATGCGAGCAACACTATGTGATAGATAATCGATTGGCCTTGCGTATAGGATGTCGGCCAGAGCGATGCGCGTGCCACGTGCAAAGGTGTGACCACTTTCATGATAAAATTGGCATTTTCAGGATTACAATTGGTGCTCGGAAACCGTTCGACGTAGAAGGCTGAACCGGGCACCATTTTGCAGGCGCAGCGACCGTCTTCAAATTAGATGTGTTACTCAAAGCTGTGTGACTAATATTTCGGAGTTGAAGTTGAAATGCAATATTTTTGGACAATGCAATCCTTCACACCGCCGTAACACCCAAAACGAGGACAAACTTGACCGGCAAATTTACACAGACGGATAGCACTGTTCTTGCTGACCTATATCCACCCAAAATATTCTGTAAATCGCTGATAGGGAACTTATGCTGAAGTCAAACGTAAACGATTACCGACGCTAACGTTGCAAAATAATTGCGTCGAATAAAATAGCGTCGTTTAAGTTTGCCCAAGACTGACACTGCCGCAGCCAAATTCATCAATGAGCGCATGACTAGCAGACGTCGCACCTCCCTCCCGGGGAGATTTTGTTGAAGCCGGTTGACATATGTCAGGCATGTAAACCGCTAAAATGTTTTGGCAGAGACTGCGACACGGGAACGAGATACGGTAAGAAGATATGGGAACGAAATACGGCAACAAGATACGGAACTGGGTACGGAAAGGGATGCTGGAACGAGATACGAGAACACGATACGGGAATGAGATACGGTAACTAGATATGGTAAGGAGATATCGGAACGGTGTACTAGATACGGGAATAAGATACGGGAGCGGCATACGGGAACGGGTCACGGGAACGGGCTACAGGAACGGGCTACTGGAACGGGATACGGGAACGGGATACGGGAACGGGATACGGGAACGAGATACGGGAACGGGATACGGGAACGGGATACGGGAACGGGATACAGGAACGTGATACGGGAACGTGATACGGGAATGGGATACGGAAACAAGATACGGAAACGGGATACGAGAACGGGGACTGGAGTGGGAGCCCGATACGGGATACTGGAACGGGATACGGCAACGGGATACAGGAATGGGATACGGCAACGGGTACGGGAATGGGATACGGGAATGGGATACGGGAATGGGATACGGGAATGGGATACAGGAATGGGATACGGGAATGGGATACGGGAATGGGATACGGAAATGGGATACGGGAATGGGATACGGGAATGGGATACGGGAATGGGATACGGGAATGGGATACGGGAACATGATATGGGATACGGGAACGGGATACGGGAACAGAATACGAGAACGGAACACGGGAACGGAATACGGGAACGGAATACGGGAACGGAATACGGGAACTGGATACGAGAACGAGATAGGGGAACGGGATACGGGAACGGAATGCGGGAACGGGATAGGGTAAAGGGATACGGAAACGGGATACGGGAACGGGATACAGGAACGGGATACGGGAACGGGATACGGGAACGGGATAGGGAACGGGATACGGGAACGGGATACGGGAACGGGATACGGGATACGGGAACGGGATACGGGAACGGGATACGGGAACGGGATACGGGAACGGGATACGGGAACGGGATACGGGAACGGGATACGGGAACGGGATACGGGAACGGGATACGGGCACTGGATACGGAAACGGGATACGGGAACGGGATACGGAATACGGGAATGGGATACGGAACGGTATACGGGAACGCGATACGGGAACGGGATACGGGATACGGGAACGGGATACGGGAACGGGATACGGGAACGGGATACGGGAACGGGATACGGGAACGGGATACGGGAACGGGATACGGGAATAGGATACGGGAACAGGATACGGGAACGGGATATGGGAACGGGATACGGGAACGGGATACGGGAACGGGATAAGAGAAAGGGATACAGTTGTATGATACGGGAACGGGATCGGGATACGGGAACGGGATACGGGAACGGGATACGGGAACGGGATACGGGAACGGGATACGGGAACGGGATACGGGAACGGGATACGGGAACGGGATACGGGAACGGGATACGGGAACGGGATACGGGAACGGGATACGGGAACGGGATACGGGAACGGGATACGGGAACGGGATACGGGAACGGGATACGGGAACGGGATACGAGAACGGGATACGGGAACGGGATACGGGAACGGGATACGGGAACAGGATACGGGAACGGGATACGGGAACGGGATACGGGATACGGTTTACGGGAATAGGATACGGGAACGGGATCGGGATACGCGAACGGGATACGGGAACGGGATACGGGAACGGGATACGGGATACGGGAACGGGATACGGGAACGGGATACGGGAACGAGAACGGGATACTGGAACGGGATAATGGAACGGGATACGGGAACGGGATACGGGAACGGGATACGGGAACGGGATACGGGAACGGGATACGGGAACGGGATACGGGAACGGGATAGGGGAACCGGATACGGGAACCAGATACGGGAAACAGATACGGGAACCGGAAACGGGAACGGGATAAGGGAACAGGATACGGGAACGGGATACGGTAACGGGATACGGTAACGGGATACGGTAACGGGATACGGTAACGGGATACGGTAACGGGATACGGTAACGGGATACGGTAACGGGATACGGTAACGGGATACGGTAACGGGATACGGTAACGGGATACGGTAACGGGATACGGTAACGGGATACGGTAACGGGATACGGTAACGGGATACGGTAACGGGATACGGTAACGGGATACGGTAACGGGATACGGTAACGGGATACGGTAACGGGATACGGTAACGGGATACGGTAACGGGATACGGTAACGGGATACGGTAACGGGATACGGTAACGGGATACGGTAACGGGATACGGTAACGGGATACGGTAACGGGATACGGTAACGGGATACGGTAACGGGATACGGTAACGGGATACGGTAACGGGATACGGTAACGGGATACGGGAACGGGATACGGGAACAGGATACGGGAACGGGAGACGGGAACGGGATACAAGAGCGGGAACGGGGTACGGAATACGACATACGGACTACGGACTACGGACTACGGAATACGGAATAAGGAATAAGGAATACCGAATACTGAATACGGAATACGAGATACGGGAAACGGCTAGCATATATAAATTAGCTGGCTATATAAATTGCGCATCGCGCAATAAAGGCCATCTAGTCTCTATATTATAAATCCTAAAAGATGACCCGCCGCCGCCGCCGCCGCCGCCGCCGCCGGAATGACGCCCTAAATCGGTTCCTGTGCAGTCGTCTGATGAGTTATGAGGGTGATTTTTTTCAGCACTTTTGGGTCCCGTGATTCAACAGGTCGTATCAAGTTTTGGTGTCGATCCGACCGACGGTGCGGCGTCGGCACGTGCGCGCGTGCGCCATTCGTTTAACATGGGAAACGCGACATTGTGAAATCGCGAAAAATGGGCAAGTTTCGCCCGGTTCCCCGGCCGCTTGCTCGGCAACCGAGAATCGCAGCGATATGCAAGCAACACTATGTGATAGATAATCGATTGGCCTTGCGTATAGGATGTCGTCCAGAGCGATGTGCGTGCCATGTGCAAAGTTGTGACCACTTCCATGATAAAATTGGCATATTCAGGATTTAAATTGGTGCTCGGAAACCGTTCGACGTAAAAGGCTGACCCGGACACCATTTTACAGGCGCAGCGACCGTCTTCAAATTATATGTGTTACTCAAAGCTGTGCGACTAATATTTTGGAGTTGAAGTTGAAATGCAATATTTTTGGACAATTTAATCCTTCACACCGCAGTAACACCCAAAACGAGGACAAACTTGACCGGCAAATTTACACTGACGGATAGCACCGTTCTTGCTGACCTATATCCGCCCAAAATATTCTGTAAAACGCTCATAGGTAACTTATGCTGAAGTCAAACGTAAACGATTACCAACGCTAACGTTGCGAAATAATTTCGTCGAATAAAATAGTATCGTTTAAGTTTGCCCAAGACTGACACTGCCGCAGTCAAATTCATCATTGAGCGCATGACTAGCTGACGTCGCACCTCCCACCCGGGGAGATTTTGTTGAAGCCGGTTGACATATTTCAGGCATGTAAACCGCTAAAATGTTTTGGCAGAGACTGCGACACGGGAAAGAGATACGGTAAGAAGATATGGGAACGAAATACGGCAACAAGATACGGAAACTGGGTACGAGAAAGAGATGCTGGAACGAGATACGGGAACAGGATCCGGGAATGAGATACGTTAACTAGATATGGTAAGGAGATATCGGAACGGTGTACAAGAAACGGGAATGAGATACGGGATCGGGATACGGGAGCGGCATAAGTGAACGGGATACGGGAACGGGATACGGGAACGGGATACGGGATACGGGAACGGGATACGGGAACGGGATACGGGAACGGGATACGTGAACGGGATACGGGAACGGGTTACGGGAACGGGTTACGGGAACGGATTACGGGAACGGGTTACGGGAACGGGTTACGGGAACGGGTTACGGGAACGGGTTACGGGAACGGGTTACGGGAACGAGTTACGGGAACGGGTTACGGGAACGGGTTACGAGAACGGGTTAAGGGAACGGGTTACGGGAACGGGTTAAAGGAACGGGTTACGGGAACGGGTTACGGGAACGGGTTACGGGAACGGGTTACGGGAACGGGTTACGGGAACGGGTTACGGGAACGGGTTACGGGAACGGGTTACGGGAACGGGTTACGGGAACGGGTTACGGGAACGGGTTACGGGATCGGGATAAGAGAACGGGATACGGGATCGGGATACGTTAACAGGATACGGGAACGGGATACGGGAACGGGATACGAGATACGGGAACGGGATACGGGAACGGGATATGGGAACTGGATATGGGAACAGGATACGGGAAAGGGATACCGGAACGGGATACGGGATACGGGATACCGGAACGGGATACGGGATACGGGATACGGGAACGGGATACGGGAACGGGATACGGGAACGAGAACGGGATATGGGAACGGGATTCGGGAACGGGATACGGGAACGGGATACGGGAACGGGATACGGGAACGGGATACGGGAACGGGATACGGGAACGGGATACGGGAACGGGATACGTGATACGGGAACGGGATACGTGATACGGGAACGGGATACGGGAACGGGATACGGGAACGGGATACGGGAACGGGATACAGGAACGGGATACGGAAAAGGGATACGGAAATGGGATACGGAAACGGGATACGGAAACGGGATACGGAAAGCGATACGGGAACGGGATACGGGATACGGGAACGGGGAACGGGATAAGGGTACGGTATACGGGAACGGTATACGGAAACGGGATACGGGATACGGAAACGGGATACGGAAACGGGATACGGAAACGGGATACGGAAACGGGATACGGAAACGGGATACTGAAACGGGATACGGAAACGGGATACGGGAACGGGATACATGAACGGGATACGGGAACGGGATACGGGAACGGGATACGGGAACGGGATACGGGAACGGGATAAGGGAACGGGATACAGGAACGGGATATGAAAACGGGATACAGGATATGGGAACGGGATACGGGAACGGGATATGGGAACGGGATACGGAAACGGGTTACAAGAACGAGACACGGTATACGGGCACGGGATACGTAAACAGGATACGGAAACGGGATACGGAAATGGGATACCGGAACGAGATACCGGAAGGGGATACCGGAACGGGATACCGGAACGGGATACGGGAACGGGATACGGGAACGGGACACGGGAACGGTATACGGAAACGGGATACGGGAACGGGATACGGAAACGGGATACGGGAACGGGTTATGGGAACGGGATGCGGGAAGGGGATACGGGAACGCGATTCGGGAACGGGATAGGGGAACGGGAACAGGATACGGGAACAGGATACGGGAACAGGATACGGGAACAGGATACAGGAACAGGATACGGGAACAGGTTACGGGAACAGGATGCGGGAACAGGATACGGGAACAAGATTCGGGAACAGGATACGGGAACAGGATACAGGAACAGGATACGGGAACAAGATACGGGAACAGGCTACGGGAACAGGATAAGAGAACGCGATACGGAAACGGGATACGAGAACGGGAACGGGATACTGGTACGGGATAATGGTACGGGATACTGGTACGGGATACTGGTAAGGAATACAGGAACGGGATACGGGAACGGGATACGGCAACGGGATACGGCAACGGTATACGGCAAAGGGATACGGGAACGGGATACGGCAACGGGATACGGCAACGGGATACGGTAACGGGATACGCCAACGTGATACGGCAACGTGATACGGGAACGTGATACGGGAACGGGATACGTGAACGGGATACGAGAACAGGATACGGGAACGGGATACGGGATACGGTAACGAGATACGGGATACGGGAACGGGATACGGGAACGGGATACGGGAACGGGATACGGGAACGGGATACGGGAACGGGATACGGGAACGGGATACGGGAACGGGATACGGGAACGGGATACGGGAACGGGATACGGGAACGGGATACGGGAACGGGATACGGGAACGGGATACGGGAACGGGATACGGTAACGGGATACGGGCACGGGGAACGGGATACGGGAACTGGATACGGGAACGGGATACGGGACACAGGAACGGGATACGGGAAAGGGATACCGGAAAAGGATGCGGGAACGTGATACGGGATACGGGAATGAGACACGGGAACAGCAACAGGCAAGGAATACGGGAACAGGGTACGGGATATGGGAGACGTAATCCAGAATACGGGATACGGGACACGTGATACGGGATACAGGATGCGGGATGCGGGATGCAGGATGCAGGATGCAGGATGGGGGACGCGGGATGCGGGATACAGTATACCGGAATGGGGTACAGGAACGGGATCCGGGATTCGGGAACGGGATATTAGCTGGCTATATAAATTGAAGGCTATATAAATTGCGCATCGCGCAATACAGGCCCTCTAGTCCCTATATTATAAATCCTAAAAGATGACCCGCCGCCGCCGGAGTGACGCCCTGAATCGGCTCCTGTGCAGTCGTCTGATGAGTTATGAGGGTGATTTTTTTCAGCACTTTTGGGACTCGTGATTCAACAGGTCGTATCAAGTTTTGGTGACGATCCGACAGACGGTGCGGTGTCGGCGCGTGCGCGCTTGCGCCATTCGTTTAACATGGGAAACGCGACATTGTGAAATCGCGAAAAATGGGCAAGTTTCGCCCGGTTCCCCGGCCGCTTGCTCGGCAACCGAGCATCGCAGCGATATGCGAGCAACACTATGTGATAGATAATCGATTGACCTTGCGTATAGGATGTCGTCCAGAGCGATGCGCGTGCCACGTGCAAAGTTGTGACCACTTTCATGAAAAAAAAAATGGCATATTCAGGATTTAAATTGGTGCTCGGAAACCGTTCGACGTAGAAGGCTGAACCGGGCACCATCTTGCAGGCGCAGCGACCGTCTTCAAATTATATGTGTTACTCAAAGCTGTGTGACTAATATTTTGGAGTTGAAGTTGAAATGCAATATTTTCGGACCAATTAATGCTTCACACCGCCGTAACACCCAAAACGAGAACAAACTTGCCCGGCAAATTTACACAGACGGATAGCGCCGTTCTTGCTGATCTATATCCACCCAAAATATTATGTAAATCGCTCATAGGTAACTTATGCTGAAGTCAAACGTAAACGATTACCGACGCTAACGTTGCGAAATAATTGCGTCGAATAAAATATCATCGGTTAAGTTTTCCCAACACTGACACCGCCGCAGTCAAATTCATCAATGAGCGCATGACTAGCAGAGGTCGCACCTCCCTCCCGGGGAGATTTTGTTGAAGCCGGTTGACATATTTCAGGCATGTAAACCGCTAAAATGTTTTGGCAGAGACTGCGACACGGGAACGAGATACGGTAAGAAGATATGGGAACGAAATACGGCAACAAGATACGGAAACTGGGTACGAGAAAGGGATGCTGGAACGAGATACGGGAACAGGATACGGGAATAAGATGCGGTAACTAGATATGGTAAGGAGATATCGGAACGGTGTACTAGATACGGGAATAAGATACGGGAGCGGGATACGGGAGCGGGATACGGGAACGGGATACGGGAACGTGATACAGGAACGTGATACGGGAACGTGATACGGGAACGTGATACGGGAATGGAATACAGAAACAAGATACGGCAACGGGATACGGAAACGAGGACTGGAGTGGGAGCGCGATACGGGATATTGGAACGGGATACGGTAACGGGATACGGGAATGGGATACGGGAATAGGATACGGGAATGGGATACGGGAACAGGATATGGGATACGGGAACAGAATACGGGAACGGGATATGGGAACGGGATACGGGAACGGGATACGGGAACGTGGTACGGGAACGGGATACTGGAACGGGATACGGGAACGAGATACGGGAACGGGATACAGGAACGCGATACGGGAGCGTCATACAGGAACGTGATACGGGAACGTGATACGGGAATCGGATACGGAAACAAGATACGGAAACGGGATACGGGAACGGGGACTGGAGTGGGAAGGCGATACGGGATACTGGAACGGGATACGGCAACGGGATACGGGAATGGGATACGGGAATGGGATACGGGAAAGGGATACGGGAATGGGATACGGGAATGGTATACGGGAATGGGATACGGGAATGGGATACGTGAATGGGATACGGTAATAGGATACGGGAATGGGATACGGGAATTGGATACGGGAATTGGATAGGGGAATGGGATACGGGAATGGGATACGAGAATGGGATACGGGAACATGATATGGGATACGGGAACGGGATACGGAAACGGAATACGGGAACGGAATACGGGAACGGAATACGGGAACGGAATACGGGAACGGAATACGGGAACGGAATACGGGAACGGAATACGGGAACGGAATACGGGAACGGGATACGAGAACGGGATACGAGAACGGGATACGAGAACGGGATACGGGAACTGGATACGGGAACGGGATAGGGTAACGGGATACATACGGAAACGGGATACGGGAACGGGATACGGGAACTGGATACGGGAACGGGATACGGGAACGGGATACGGGAACTTGATACGGGAACAGGATACGAGAACGGGATACGGGAACGGCATACGGGAGACGGGAACGGAATACGGGAACGGGATACGGGAACGGGATACGGGAACGGGATACGGGAACGGGATACGGGAACGGGATACGGGAACGGGATACGGGAACGGGATACGGGAACGGGATACGGGAACGGGATACGGGAACGGGATACGGGAACGGGATACGGGAACGGGATACGGGAACGGGATACGGGAACAGGATACGGGAACGGGATACGGGAACGGGGTACGGGATACGGGAACGGGATACGGGAAAGGGATACGGGAACGGGATACGGGGCACGAGAACTGGATACGGGAACGGGATACGGGAACGGGATACGAGAACGGGATACGGGAACGGGATACGGGAACGGGATACGGGAACGGGATACGGGAACGGGATACCGGAACGGGATACCGGAACGGGATACGGGATACGGGATACGGAAACGGCATACGGGATTGGGATACAGAATACGGGATACGAGAACGGGATACGGGAACGGGATACGGGAACGGGATACGGGAACGAGATACGGGAACGGGATACGGGAACGGGATACGGGAACGTGATACGGGAACGGGATACGGGATACGGAAACGGCATACGGGAATGGGATACAGGATACGGGATACGGGATACGGGATACGGGATACGGGAACGGGATACGGGAACAGGGAAAAGGATACGGCAACGGGATACGGAATCTGGATACGGGAGCTGATTAAGGGATTCGGTAACGGTATACGGGATACATGAATGGGATACCGGAACGGATAGCGGAACGGGATACCGGAACGGGATACCGGAACGGGATACGGAAACTGGATACGGGAACAGGGAACGGGATACAGGCACGGGATACGGGAACGGGATACGGGAACGGGATACGACAACGGGATACGGGAATGGGATACGGGAACGGGATACGGGAACGGGATACGGGAACGGAATACGGGAACGGGATACGGGAACGGGATACGGGAACGGGATACGGGAACGGGATACGGGAACGGGATACGGGAACGGGATACGGGAACGGGATACGGGAACGGGATACGGGAACGAGATACGGGAACGGGATACGGGAACGGGATACAGGATACGGGAACGGGATACGGGAACGGGGTACGGGAACGGGGTACGGGAACGGGATACGGGAACGGGAACGGGATACGTAATACGGAATTTGGTATACGGAATACGGAATACGAGATACGGAATACGGAATACGGAATAATGAATACGGAATACGGAATACGGGACACTAGAAACGGCTAGCATATATACATAAGCTGGCTATATAAATTGCGCATCGCGCAATAAAGGCCATCTAGTCCCTATATCTATATTATAAATCCTAAAAAATGACCCGCCGCCGCCGCCGCCGCCGCCGCCGCCGGAGTGACGCCCTAAATCGGTTCCTGTGCAGTCGTCTGATGAGTGTTTGTTGTTTTGACTTTAAATCAACAAGTGGGTGACAATACCATGAGGGTACGAGTCACGATTAGCTTGGTGTCTAGGTGGGTAGATCGGCACTTGGGTATAACAATAAGCCTGGCGTAGCTGCAAAAGGACCGGTTAAATAACGTTGCAACACCTGCTAAACTGCTTGCCAGTTTTTTTTTCTCTCGAATTTTCGCACTAGCAGATATAAACATTTGCACTCAACAAAATGGAAATGTACCAATTGAAATGTGTATAAATGTAGTTTCGATGAGAATGTAATGAAACTCGATAAAAAGTAGCTTCGATGAAAAAGTGTAACAAAATTGGCCTCCGTCAAATTCGGTTGGTAGCAAATTTTACCTTTTTTACCCCTGCATTCCCATATCCTGTTCCCGTATCTCGTTCCAGCATCCCTTTCTCGTACCCAGTTTCCGTATCTTGTTGCCGTATTTCGTTCCCATATCTTCTTACCGTATCTCGTTCCCGTGTCGCAGTCTCTGCCAAAACATTTTAGCGGTTTACATGCCTGAAATATGTCAACCGGCTTCAACAAAATCTCCCTGGGAGGGAGGTGCGACGTCTGCTAGTCATGCGCTCATTGATTAATTTGACTGCGGCAGTGTCAGTCTTGGGCAAACTTAAACGATGCTATTTTATTCGACGCAATTATTTCGCAATGTTAGCGTCGGTAATCGTTTACGTTTGACTTCAGCATAAGTAACCTATGAGCGATTTACATAATATTTTGGGTGGATATAGGTCAGCAAGAACGACGCTATCCGTCTGTGTAAATTTGCCGGACAAGTTTGTCCTCGTTTTGGGTGTTACGGCGGTGTGAAGCATTAAATTGTCAAAAAATATTGCATTTCAACTTCAACTCCAAAATATTAGCCACACAGCTTTGAGTAACACATATAATTTGAAGACGGTCGCTGCGCCTACAAAATGCTGCCCGGTTCAGCCTTCTACGTCGAACGGTTTCCGAGCACCAATTTAAATCCTGAATATGCCAATTTTATCATGAAAGTGGTCACAACTTTGCACGTGGCACGCGCATCGCTCTGGACGACATCCTATACGCAAGGCCAATCGATTATCTATCACATAGTGTTGCTCGCATATCGCTGCGGCTCTCGGTTGCCGAGAAAGCGGCCGGGGAACCGCGCGAAACTTGCCCGTTTTTCGCGATTTCACAATGTCGCGTTTCCCATGTTAAACGAATGGCGCACGTGCGCACGTTCCGACACCGCACCGTCGGTCGGATCGACACCAAAACTTGATACGACCTGTTGAATCACGGGACCCAAAAGTCCTGAAAAAATCACGTTCATAACTCATCAGACGACTGCACAGGAACCGATTTAGGGCGTCACTCCGGCGGCGGCGGCGGGTCATCTTTTAGGATTTATAATATACTAGAGGGACTGTATTGCGCGATGCGCAATCTATATAGCCAGCTAATTTATATATGCTAGCCGTTTCCCGTATCCCGTATTCCGTATTCCGTATTCCGTATTCCGTATATCGTTTTCCGTATTCCGTATTCCGTATTCTGTATTCCGTATCCCGTTTCAGTATGCAGTTCCCGTATCCTGTATCCCGTATCCCGTCCCCGTATCCCGTATCATGTTCTAGTATCCCGTTTTCGTATCCAGTTCCCGTATCCCCTTCCCGTATCCCGTCCCCGTATCCCGTACCTGTATCCCGTACCTGTATCCCGTACTTGTATCCCGTGCCTGTATCCCGTACCTGTATCCCGTACCTGTATCCCGTACCTGTATCCCGTACCTGTATCCCGTACCTGTATCCCGTACCTGTATCCCGTACCTGTATCTCGTTCCCATATCTCGTTCCCGTATCCCGTATCCCGCTTCCATATCCAGTTCCGGTATCGTGATCCGGTATCATGTTCCGGTATCCTGTTCCGGTATCCTGTTCCGGTATCCTGTTCCGGTATCCTGCTCCGGTATCCTGTTCCCGTATCCCATTCCCGTATCCCGTTCCTGTATCCCGTTCCTGTATCCCGTTCCCGTATCCCGTTCCCGTATCCATTTCCCGTATCCCGTGCCCATATCCCGTTACCGTATCCCGTTACCGTATCCCGTTACCGTATCCCGTTACCGTATCCCGTTACCGTATCCCGTTGCCGTATCCCGTTACCGTATACCGTAACCGTATCCCGTTACCATATCCCGTTACCGTATCCCGTTACCGTATCCCGTTACCGTATCACGTTCCCGTATCCCGTTCCGGTATCCCGTTCCGGTATCCCGTTCCGGTATCCCGTTCCCGTATCCCGTTCCCGTATCACGTTCCCGTATCCCGTTCCCGTATCCCATTCCCGTATCCCGTTCCCGTATCTCGTTCCCGTATGCCGTTCCCGATCCCGTTCCCGTATGCCGTTCCCGTATCCCGTTCCTGTATCACGTTCCTGTATCCCGTATCCCATTCCCGTATCCCGTTCCCGTATCCCGTTCCCGTATCCCGTTCCCGTATCCCGTTCCCGTATCCCGTTCCCGTATCCCGTTCCCGTTCCCGTATCCCGTTCCCGTATCCCGTTCCCGTATCCCGTTCCCGTATCCCGTTCCCGTATCCCGTTCCCGTATCCCGTTCCCGTATCCCGTTCCCGTATCCCGTTCCCGTATCCCGTTCCCGTATCCCGTTCCCGTATCCCGTTCCTGTATCCAGTTCCCGTATCCCGTTCCCGTATCCCATATCCCGCTCCCGTATCTCATTCCCGTATCTCGTACACCGTTCCGATATCTTCTTACCATATCTAGTTACTGTATCTCATTCCCGTATCCTGTTCCCGTATCTCGTTCCAGCATCCCTTTCTCGTACCCAGTTTCCGTATCTTATTGCCGTATTTCGTTTCCATATCTTTTTACCGTATCTCGTTCCCGTGTCGCAGTCTCTGCCAAAACATTTTAGCGGTTTACAGGCCTGCAATATGTCAACCGGCTTCAACAAAATCTCCCCGGGAGGGAGGTGCAACGTCAGCTAGTCATGCGCTCATTGATGAATTTGACTGCGGCAGTGTCAGTCTTGGGCAAACTTAAACGATGCTATTTTATTCGACGCAATTATTACGCAACGTTAGCGTCGGTAATCGTTTACGTTTGACTTCAGTATAAGTTACCTATGAGCGATTTACATAATATTTTGGGTGGATATAGGTCAGCAAGAACGGCGCTATCCGTCTGTGTAAATTTGCCTGACAAGTTTGTCCTCGTTTTGGGTGTTACGGCGGTGTGAAGGATTAAATTGTCCAAAAATATTGCATTTCAACTTCAACTCCAAAATATTAGTCACACAGCTTTGAGTAACACATATAATTTGAAGACGGTCGCTGCGCCTGCAAAATGGTGCCCGGTTCAGCCTTCTACGTCGAATGGTTTCCGAGCACCAATTTAAATCCTGAATATGCCAATTGTATCATGAAAGTGGTCACAACTTTGCACGTGGCACGCGCATCGTTCTCAACGACATCTTATACGCCAGGCCAATCGATTATCTATCACATAGTGTTGCTCGCATACCGCTGCGACTCTTGGTTGCCGAGCAAGTGGCCGGGGAACCGCGAGGAACTGGCCCGTTTTTCGCGATTTTCGAATGTCGCGTTTCCCATGTTAAACGAATGGCGCACGCGAACACGCGCCGACGCCGCACCGTTTGTCTTATTAAGCTGAAAATTTAATACGACCTGTTGAATCACGGGATCCAAAAGTCCTTAAAAAATCATCCTCATAACTCATCAGACGACTGCACAGGAACCGATTTAGGGCGTCACTCCGGCGGCGGCGGCGGCGGCGGCGGGTCATCTTTTAGGATTTATAATATAGAGACTAGATGGCCTTTATTGCGCGATGCGCAATTTATATAGCCAGCTAATTTATATATGCTAGCCGTTTCCCGTATCTCGTATTCCGTATTCAGTATTCGGTATTCCTTATTCCTTATTCCGTATTCCGTAGTCCGTAGTCCGTAGTCCGTATGTCGTATTCCGTACCCCGTTCCCGTTCTTGTATCCCGTTCCAGTCTCCCGTTCCCGTATCCTGTTCCCGTATCCCGTTCCCGTATCCCGTTCCCGTATCCCGTTACCGTATCCCGTTACCGTATTCCGTTACCGTATCCCGTTACCGTATCCCGTTACCGTATCCCGTTACCGTATCCCGTTACCGTATCCCGTTACCGTATCCCGTTACCGTATCCCGTTCCCTTATCCCGTTCCCGTATCCGGTTCCCGTATCTGGTTCCCGCATCTGGTTCCCGTATCCGGTTCCCGTATCCCGTTCCCGTATCCCGTTCCCGTATCCCGTTCCCGTATCCCGTTCCCGTATCCCGTTCCCGTATCCCGTTCCATTATCCCGTTCCAGTATCCCGTTCTCGTTCCAGTATCCCGTTCCCGTATCCCGTTCCCGTATCCCGTATCCCGTTCCCGTATCCCGTTCCCGTATCCCGTTCGCGTATCCCGATCCCGTTCCCGTATCCTATTCCCGTAAACCGTATCCCGTATCCCGTTCCCGTATCCCGTTCCCGTATCCTGTTCCCGTATCCCGTTCCCGTATCCCGTTCCCGTATCCCGTTCCCGTATCCCGTTCCCGTATCCCGTTCCCGTATCCCGTTCCCGTATCCCGTTCCCGTATCCCGTTCCCGTATCCCGTTCCCGTATCCCGTTCCCGTATCCCGTTCCCGTATCCCGTTCCCGTATCCCGATCCCGTTCCCGTATCATACAACTGTATCCCTTTCTCTTATCCCGTTCCCGTATCCCGTTCCCGTATCCAGTTCCCATATCCCGTTCCCGTATCCTGTTCCCGTATCCTATTCCCGTATCCCGTTCCCGTATCCCGTTCCCGTATCCCGTTCCCGTATCCCGTTCCCGTATCCCGTTCCCGTATCCCGTTCCCGTATCCCGTATCCCGTTCCCGTATCGCGTTCCCGTATACCGTTTCGTATCCCATTCCCGTATTCCGTATCCCGTTCCCGTATCCCGTTCCCGTATCCAGTGCCCGTATCCCGTTCCCGTATCCCGTTCCCGTATCCCGTTCCCGTATCCCGTTCCCGTATCCCGTTCCCGTATCCCGTTCCCGTATCCCGTTCCCGTATCCCGTTCCCGTATCCCGTTCCCGTACCGCGTTCCCGTATCCCGTTCCCGTATCCCGTTCCGGTATCCCGTTCCCGTATCCCGTTTCCGTATCCCTTTACCCTATCCCGTTCCCGCATCCCGTTCCCATATCCCGTTCCCCTATCTCGTTCTCGTATCCAGTTCCCGTATTCCGTTCCCGTATTCCGTTCCCGTATTCCGTTCCCGTATTATGTTCCCGTATTCTGTTCCCGTATCCCGTTCCCGTATCCCATATCATGTTCCCGTATCCCATTCCCGTATCCCATTCCCGTATCCCATTCCCGTATCCCATTCCCTATCCCATTCCCGTATCCCATTCCCGTATCCCATTTCCGTATCCCATTCCCGTATCCCATTCCCGTATCCCATTCCTGTATCCCATTCCCGTATCCCATTCCCGTATCCCATTCCCGTATCCCATTCCCGTACCCGTTGCCGTATCCCATTCCTGTATCCCGTTGCCGTATCCCGTTCCAGTATCCCGTATCGGGCTCCCACTCCAGTCCCCGTTCTCGTATCCCGTATTCCGTATCCCGTTCCGGTATCCCGTTCCCGTATCCAGTGCCCGTATCCCGTTCCCGTATCCCGTTCCCGTATCCCGTTCCCGTATCCCGTTCCCGTATCCCGTTCCCGTATCCCGTTCCCGTATCCCGTTGCCGTATCCCGTTCCCGTATCCCGTTCCCGTATCCCGATCCCGTTCCCGTATCATACAACTGTATCCCTTTCTCTTATCCCGTTCCCGTATCCCGTTCCCGTATCCCGTTCCCATATCCCGTTCCCGTATCCTGTTCCCGTATCCTATTCCCGTATCCCGTTCCCGTATCCCGTTCCCGTATCCCGTTCCCGTATCCCGTTCCCGTATCCCGTTTCCGTATCCCGTATCCCGTTCCCGTATCGCGTTCCCGTATACCATTCCGTATCCCATTCCCGTATTCCGTATCCCGTTCCCGTATCCCGTTCCCGTATCCAGTGCCCGTATCCCGTTCCCGTATCCTGTTCCCGTATCCCGTTCCCGTATCCCGTTCCCGTATCCCGTTCCCGTACACCGTTCCCGTATCCCGTTCCCGTATCCCGTTCCTGTATCCCGTTCCCGTATCCCGTTTCCGTATCCCTTTACCCTATCCCGTTCCCGCATCCCGTTCCCGTATCCCGTTCCCCTATCTCGTTCTCGTATCCAGTTCCCGTATTCCGTTCCCGTATTCCGTTCCCGTATTCCGTTCCCGTATTATGTTCCCGTATTCTGTTCCCGTATCCCGTTCCCGTATCCCATATCATGTTCCCGTATCCCATTCCCGTATCCCATTCCCGTATCCCATTCCCGTATCCCATTCCCGTATCCCATTTCCGTATCCCATTCCCGTATCCCATTCCCGTATCCCATTCCTGTATCCCATTCCCGTATCCCATTCCCGTATCCCATTCCCGTATCCCATTCCCGTACCCGTTGCCGTATCCCATTCCTGTATCCCGTTGCCGTATCCCGTTCCAGTATCCCGTATCGGGCTCCCACTCCAGTCCCCGTTCTCGTATCCCGTTTCCGTATCTTGTTTCCGTATCCCATTCCCGTATCACGTTCCCGTATCACGTTCCTGTATCCCGTTCCCGTATCCCGTTCCCGTATCCCGTTCCCGTATCTCGTTCCCGTATCCCGTTCCCGTATCCCGTTCCCGTATCCCGTTCCCGTAGCCCGTTCCCGTAGCTCGTTCCCGTGACCCGTTCCCGTATGCCGCTCCCGTATCTTATTCCCGTATCTAGTACACCGTTCCGATATCTCCTTACCATATCTAGTTACCGTATCTCATTCCCGTATCGTGTTCTCGTATCTCGTTCCAGCATCCCTTTCCGTACCCAGTTCCGTATCTTGTTGCCGTATTTCGTTCCCATATCTTCTTACCGTATCTCGTTCCCGTGTCGCAGTCTCTGCCAAAACATTTTAGCGGTTTACATGCCTGACATATGTCAACCGGCTTCAACAAAATCTCCTCGGGAGGGAGGTGCGACGTCTGCTAGTCATGCGCTCATTGATGAATTTGGCTGCGGCAGTGTCAGTCTTGGGCAAACTTAAACGACGCTATTTTATTCGACGCAATTATTTTGCAACGTTAGCGTCGGTAATCGTTTACGTTTGACTTCGGCATAAGTTCCCTATCAGCGATTTACAGAATATTTTGGGTGGATATAGGTCAGCAAGAACAGTGCTATCCGTCTGTGTAAATTTGCCGGTCAAGTTTGTCCTCGTTTTGGGTGTTACGGCGGTGTGAAGGATTGCATTGTCCAAAAATATTGCATTTCAACTTCAACTCCAAAATATTAGTCACACAGCTTTGAGTAACACATTTAATTTGAAGACGGTCGCTGCGCCTGCAAAATGGTGCCCGGTTCAGCCTTCTACGTCGAACGGTTTCCGAGCACCAATTGTAATCCTGAATATGCCAATTTTATCATGAAAGTGGTCACACCTTTGCACGTGGCACGCGCATCGCTCTGGCCGACATCCTATACGCAAGGCCAATCGATTATCTATCACATAGTGTTGCTCGCATATCGCTGCGATTCTCGGTTGCCGAGCAAGCGGCCGGGGAACCGGGCGAAACTTGCCCGATTTTCGCGATTTCACAATGTCGCGTTTCCCATGTTAAACGAATGGCGCACGCGCGCACGTACCGACGCCGCACCGTCGGTCGGATCAACACCAAAACTTGATACGACCTGTTGAATCACGGGACCCAAAAGTCCTTAAAAAATCATCCTCATAACTCATCAGACGGCTGCACAGGAACCGATTTAGGGCGTCACTCCGGCGGCGGCGGCGGCGGCGGCGGCGGGTCATCTTTTAGGATTTATAATATAGAGACTAGATGGCCTTTATTGCGCGATGCGCAATTTATATAGCCAGCTAATTTATATATGCTAGCCGTTTCCCGTATCTCGTATTCCGTATTCAGTATTCGGTATTCCTTATTCCTTATTCCGTATTCCGTAGTCCGTAGTCCGTATTTCGTATGTCGTATTCCGTACCCCGTTCCTGTTCTTGTATCCCGTTCCCGTCTCCCGTTCCCGTATCCTGTTCCCGTATCCCGTTCCCGTATCCCGTTCCCGTATCCCGTTACCGTATCCCGTTACCGTATCCCGTTACCGTATCCCGTTACCGTATCCCGTTACCGTATCCCGTTACCGTATCCCGTTACCGTATCCCGTTACCGTATCCCGTTACCGTATCCCGTTACCGTATCCCGTTACCGTATCCCGTTACCCTATCCCGTTCCCGTATCCTGTTCCCTTATCCCGTTCCCGTATCCGGTTCCCGTATCTGGTTCCCGTATCTGGTTCCCGTATCCGGTTCCCGTATCCCGTTCCCGTATCCCGTTCCCGTATCCCGTTCCCGTATCCCGTTCCCGTATCCCGTTCCCGTATCCCGTTCCATTATCCCGTTCCAGTATCCCGTTCTCGTTCCCGTATCCCGTTCCCGTATCCCGTTCCCGTATCCCGTATCCCGTTCCCGTATCCCGTTCCCGTATCCCGTTCGCGTATCCCGATCCCGTTCCCGTATCCTATTCCCGTAAACCGTATCCCGTATCCCGTTCCCGTATCCCGTTCCCGTATCCTGTTCCCGTATCCCGTTCCCGTATCCCGTTCCCGTATCCCGTTCCCGTATCCCGTTCCCGTATCCCGTTCCCGTATCCCGTTCCCGTATCCCGTTCCCGTATCCCGTTCCCCTATCTCGTTCTCGTATCCAGTTCCCGTATTCCGTTCCCGTATTCCGTTCCCGTATTCCGTTCCCGTATTCCGTTCCCGTATTCTGTTCCCGTATCCCGTTCCCGTATCCCATATCATGTTCCCGTATCCCATTCCCGTATCGTATTCCCGTATCCCATTCCCGTATCCCATTCCCGTATCCCATTCCCGTATCCCATTTCCGTATCCCATTCCCGTATCCCATTCCCGTATCCCATTCCTGTATCCCATTCCCGTATCCCATTCCCGTATCCCATTCCCGTACCCGTTGCCGTATCCCATTCCTGTATCCCGTTGCCGTATCCCGTTCCAGTATCCCGTATCGGGCTCCCACTCCAGTCCCCGTTCTCGTATCCCGTTTCCGTATCTTGTTTCCGTATCCCATTCCCGTATCACGTTCCCGTATCACGTTCCTGTATCCCGTTCCCGTATCCCGTTCCCGTATCCCGTTCCCGTATCTCGTTCCCGTATCCCGTTCCCGTATCCCGTTCCCGTATCCCGTTCCCGTAGCCCGTTCCCGTAGCTCGTTCCCGTGACCCGTTCCCGTATGCCGCTCCCGTATCTTATTCCCGTATCTAGTACACCGTTCCGATATCTCCTTACCATATCTAGTTACCGTATCTCATTCCCGTATCGTGTTCTCGTATCTCGTTCCAGCATCCCTTTCCGTACCCAGTTCCGTATCTTGTTGCCGTATTTCGTTCCCATATCTTCTTACCGTATCTCGTTCCCGTGTCGCAGTCTCTGCCAAAACATTTTAGCGGTTTACATGCCTGACATATGTCAACCGGCTTCAACAAAATCTCCCCGGGAGGGAGGTGCGACGTCTGCTAGTCATGCGCTCATTGATGAATTTGGCTGCGGCAGTGTCAGTCTTGGGCAAACTTAAACGACGCTATTTTATTCGACGCAATTATTTTGCAACGTTAGCGTCGGTAATCGTTTACGTTTGACTTCGGCATAAGTTCCCTATCAGCGATTTACAGAATATTTTGGGTGGATATAGGTCAGCAAGAACAGTGCTATCCGTCTTTGTAAATTTCCCGGTCAAGTTTGTCCTCGTTTTGGGTGTTACGGCGGTGTGAAGGATTGCATTGTCCAAAAATATTGCATTTCAACTTCAACTCCAAAATATTAGTCACACAGCTTTGAGTAACACATCTAATTTGAAGACGGTCGCTGCGCCTGCAAAATGGTGCCCGGTTCAGCCTTCTACGTCGAACGGTTTCCGAGCACCAATTGTAATCCTGAATATGCCAATTTTATCATGAAAGTGGTCACACCTTTGCACGTGGCACGCGCATCGCTCTGGCCGACATCCTATACGCAAGGCCAATCGATTATCTATCACATAGTGTTGCTCGCATATCGCTGCGATTCTCGGTTGCCGAGCAAGCGGCCGGGGAACCGGGCGAAACTTGCCCGATTTTCGCGATTTCACAATGTCGCGTTTCCCATGTTAAACGAATGGCGCACGCGCGCACGTGCCGACGCCGCACCGTCGGTCGGATCAACACCAAAACTTGATACGACCTGTTGAATCACGGGACCCAAAAGTCCTTAAAAAAAATCATCCTCATAACTCATCAGACGGCTGCACAGGAACCGATTTAGGGCGTCACTCCGGCGGCGGCGGCGGCGGCGGCGGCGGGTCATCTTTTAGGATTTATAATATAGAGACTAGATGGCCTTTATTGCGCGATGCGCAATTTATATAGCCAGCTAATTTATATATGCTAGCCGTTTCCCGTATCTCGTATTCCGTATTCAGTATTCGGTATTCCTTATTCCTTATTCCGTATTCCGTAGTCCGTAGTCCGTATTTCGTATGTCGTATTCCGTACCCCGTTCCTGTTCTTGTATCCCGTTCCCGTCTCCCGTTCCCGTATCCTGTTCCCGTATCCCGTTCCCGTATCCCGTTCCCGTATCCCGTTACCGTATCCCGTTACCGTATCCCGTTACCGTATCCCGTTACCGTATCCCGTTACCGTATCCCGTTACCGTATCCCGTTACCGTATCCCGTTACCGTATCCCGTTACCGTATCCCGTTACCGTATCCCGTTACCGTATCCCGTTACCCTATCCCGTTCCCGTATCCTGTTCCCTTATCCCGTTCCCGTATCCGGTTCCCGTATCTGGTTCCCGTATCTGGTTCCCGTATCCGGTTCCCGTATCCCGTTCCCGTATCCCGTTCCCGTATCCCGTTCCCGTATCCCGTTCCCGTATCCCGTTCCCGTATCCCGTTCCATTATCCCGTTCCAGTATCCCGTTCTCGTTCCCGTATCCCGTTCCCGTATCCCGTTCCCGTATCCCGTATCCCGTTCCCGTATCCCGTTCCCGTATCCCGTTCGCGTATCCCGATCCCGTTCCCGTATCCTATTCCCGTAAACCGTATCCCGTATCCCGTTCCCGTATCCCGTTCCCGTATCCTGTTCCCGTATCCCGTTCCCGTATCCCGTTCCCGTATCCCGTTCCCGTATCCCGTTCCCGTATCCCGTTCCCGTATCCCGTTCCCGTATCCCGTTCCCCTATCTCGTTCTCGTATCCAGTTCCCGTATTCCGTTCCCGTATTCCGTTCCCGTATTCCGTTCCCGTATTCCGTTCCCGTATTCTGTTCCCGTATCCCGTTCCCGTATCCCATATCATGTTCCCGTATCCCATTCCCGTATCGTATTCCCGTATCCCATTCCCGTATCCCATTCCCGTATCCCATTCCCGTATCCCATTTCCGTATCCCATTCCCGTATCCCATTCCCGTATCCCATTCCTGTATCCCATTCCCGTATCCCATTCCCGTATCCCATTCCCGTACCCGTTGCCGTATCCCATTCCTGTATCCCGTTGCCGTATCCCGTTCCAGTATCCCGTATCGGGCTCCCACTCCAGTCCCCGTTCTCGTATCCCGTTTCCGTATCTTGTTTCCGTATCCCATTCCCGTATCACGTTCCCGTATCACGTTCCTGTATCCCGTTCCCGTATCCCGTTCCCGTATCCCGTTCCCGTATCTCGTTCCCGTATCCCGTTCCCGTATCCCGTTCCCGTATCCCGTTCCCGTAGCCCGTTCCCGTAGCTCGTTCCCGTGACCCGTTCCCGTATGCCGCTCCCGTATCTTATTCCCGTATCTAGTACACCGTTCCGATATCTCCTTACCATATCTAGTTACCGTATCTCATTCCCGTATCGTGTTCTCGTATCTCGTTCCAGCATCCCTTTCCGTACCCAGTTCCGTATCTTGTTGCCGTATTTCGTTCCCATATCTTCTTACCGTATCTCGTTCCCGTGTCGCAGTCTCTGCCAAAACATTTTAGCGGTTTACATGCCTGACATATGTCAACCGGCTTCAACAAAATCTCCCCGGGAGGGAGGTGCGACGTCTGCTAGTCATGCGCTCATTGATGAATTTGGCTGCGGCAGTGTCAGTCTTGGGCAAACTTAAACGACGCTATTTTATTCGACGCAATTATTTTGCAACGTTAGCGTCGGTAATCGTTTACGTTTGACTTCGGCATAAGTTCCCTATCAGCGATTTACAGAATATTTTGGGTGGATATAGGTCAGCAAGAACAGTGCTATCCGTCTTTGTAAATTTCCCGGTCAAGTTTGTCCTCGTTTTGGGTGTTACGGCGGTGTGAAGGATTGCATTGTCCAAAAATATTGCATTTCAACTTCAACTCCAAAATATTAGTCACACAGCTTTGAGTAACACATCTAATTTGAAGACGGTCGCTGCGCCTGCAAAATGGTGCCCGGTTCAGCCTTCTACGTCGAACGGTTTCCGAGCACCAATTGTAATCCTGAATATGCCAATTTTATCATGAAAGTGGTCACACCTTTGCACGTGGCACGCGCATCGCTCTGGCCGACATCCTATACGCAAGGCCAATCGATTATCTATCACATAGTGTTGCTCGCATATCGCTGCGATTCTCGGTTGCCGAGCAAGCGGCCGGGGAACCGGGCGAAACTTGCCCGATTTTCGCGATTTCACAATGTCGCGTTTCCCATGTTAAACGAATGGCGCACGCGCGCACGTGCCGACGCCGCACCGTCGGTCGGATCAACACCAAAACTTGATACGACCTGTTGAATCACGGGACCCAAAAGTCCTTAAAAAAAATCATCCTCATAACTCATCAGACGGCTGCACAGGAACCGATTTAGGGCGTCACTCCGGCGGCGGCGGCGGCGGCGGCGGCGGGTCATCTTTTAGGATTTATAATATAGAGACTAGATGGCCTTTATTGCGCGATGCGCAATTTATATAGCCAGCTAATTTATATATGCTAGCCGTTTCCCGTATCTCGTATTCCGTATTCAGTATTCGGTATTCCTTATTCCTTATTCCGTATTCCGTATTCCGTAGTCCGTAGTCCGTATTTCGTATGTCGTATTCCGTACCCCGTTCCCGTTCTTGTATCCCGTTCCCGTCTCCCGTTCCCGTATCCTGTTCCCGTATCCCGTTACCGTATCCCGTTACCGTATCCCGTTACCGTATCCCGTTACCGTATCCCGTTACCGTATCCCGTTACCGTATCCCGTTACCGTATCCCGTTACCGTATCCCGTTACCGTATCCCGTTACCGTATCCCGTTACCGTATCCCGTTACCGTATCCCGTTACCGTATCCCGTTACCGTATCCCGTTACCGTATCCCGTTACCCTATCCCGTTCCCGTATCCTGTTCCCTTATCCCGTTCCCGTATCCGGTTCCCGTATCTGGTTCCCGTATCTGGTTCCCGTATCCGGTTCCCGTATCCCGTTCCCGTATCCCGTTCCCGTATCCCGTTCCCGTATCCCGTTCCCATTCCCGTATCCCGTTCCATTATCCCGTTCCAGTATCCCGTTCTCGTTCCCGTATCCCGTTCCCGTATCCCGTTCCCGTATCCCGTATCCCGTTCCCGTATCCCGTTCCCGTATCCCGTTCCCGTATCCCGTTCGCGTATCCCGATCCCGTTCCCGTATCCTATTCCCGTAAACCGTATCCCGTATCCCGTTCCCGTATCCCGTTCCCGTATCCTGTTCCCGTATCCCGTTCCCGTATCCCGTTCCCGTATCCCGTTCCCGTATCCCGTTCCCGTATCCCGTTCCCGTATCCCGTTCCCGTATCCCGTTCCCGTATCCCGTTCCCGTATCCCGTTCCCCTATCTCGTTCTCGTATCCAGTTCCCGTATTCCGTTCCCGTATTCCGTTCCCGTATTCCGTTCCCGTATTCCGTTCCCGTATTCTGTTCCCGTATCCCGTTCCCGTATCCCATATCATGTTCCCGTATCCCATTCCCGTATCCTATTCCCGTATCCCATTCCCGTATCCCATTCCCGTATCCCATTTCCGTATCCCATTCCCGTATCCCATTCCCGTATCCCATTCCCGTATCCCATTCCTGTATCCCATTCCCGTATCCCATTCCCGTATCCCATTCCCGTACCCGTTGCCGTATCCCATTCCTGTATCCCGTTGCCGTATCCCGTTCCAGTATCCCGTATCGGGCTCCCACTCCAGTCCCCGTTCTCGTATCCCGTTTCCGTATCTTGTTTCCGTATCCCATTCCCGTATCACGTTCCCGTATCACGTTCCTGTATCCCGTTCCCGTATCCCGTTCCCGTATCCCGTTCCCGTATCTCGTTCCCGTATCCCGTTCCCGTATCCCGTTCCCGTATCCCGTTCCCGTATCCCGTTCCCGTAGCCCGTTCCCGTAGCTCGTTCCCGTGACCCGTTCCCGTATGCCGCTCCCGTATCTTATTCCCGTATCTAGTACACCGTTCCGATATCTCCTTACCATATCTAGTTACCGTATCTCATTCCCGTATCGTGTTCTCGTATCTCGTTCCAGCATCCCTTTCCGTACCCAGTTCCGTATCTTGTTGCCGTATTTCGTTCCCATATCTTCTTACCGTATCTCGTTCCCGTGTCGCAGTCTCTGCCAAAACATTTTAGCGGTTTACATGCCTGACATATGTCAACCGGCTTCAACAAAATCTCCCCGGGAGGGAGGTGCGACGTCTGCTAGTCATGCGCTCATTGATGAATTTGCTGCGGCAGTGTCAGTCTTGGGCAAACTTAAACGACGCTATTTTATTCGACGCAATTATTTTGCAACGTTAGCGTCGGTAATCGTTTACGTTTGACTTCAGCATAAGTTCCCTATCAGCGATTTACAGAATATTTTGGGTGGATATAGGTCAGCAAGAACAGTGCTATCCGTCTGTGTAAATTTGCCGGTCAAGTTTGTCCTCGTTTTGGGTGTTACGGCGGTGTGAAGGATTGCATTGTCCAAAAATATTGCATTTCAACTTCAACTCCAAAATATTAGTCACACAGCTTTGAGTAACACATCTAATTTGAAGACGGTCGCTGCGCCTGCAAAATGGTGCCAGGTTCAGCCTTCTACGTCGAACGGTTTCCGAGCACCAATTGTAATCCTGAATATGCCAATTTTATCATGAAGGTGGTCACACCTTTGCACGTGGCACGCGCATCGCTCTGGCCGACATCCTATACGCAAGGCCAATCGATTATCTATCACATAGTGTTGCTCGCATATCGCTGCGATTCTCGGTTGCCGAGCAAGCGGCCGGGGATCCGGGCGAAACTTGCCCGATTTTCGCGATTTCACAATGTCGCGTTTCCCATGTTAAACGAATGGCACACGCGCGCACGTGCTGACGCCGCACCGTCGGTCGGATCAACACCAAAACTTGATACGACCTGTTGAATCACGGGACCCAAAAGTCCTTAAAAAAATCATCCTCATAACTCATCAGACGGCTGCACAGGAACCGATTTAGGGCGTCACTCCGGCGGCGGCGGCGGCGACGGCGGCGGCGGGTCATCTTTTAGAATTTATAATATAGAGACTAGATGGCCTTTATTGCGCGATGCGTAATTTATATAGCCAGCTAATTTATATATGCTAGCCGTTTCCCGTATCTCGTATTCCGTATTCAGTATTCGGTATTCCTTATTCCTTATTCCGTATTCCGTAGTCCGTAGTCCGTATTTCGTATGTCGTATTCCGTACCCCGTTCCCGTTCTTGTATCCCGTTCCCGTCTCCCGTTCCCGTATCCTGTTCCCGTATCCCGTTCCCGTATCCCGTTCCCGTATCCCGTTCCCGTATCCCGTTCCCGTATCCCGTTACCGTATCCCGTTACCGTATCCCGTTACCGTATCCCGTTACCGTATCCCGTTACCGTATCCCGTTACCGTATCCCGTTACCGTATCCCGTTACCGTATCCCGTTACCGTATCCCGTTACCGTATCCCGTTACCGTATCCCGTTACCGTATCCCGTTACCGTATCCTGTTCCCTTATCCCGTTCCCGTATCCGGTTCCCGTATCTGGTTCCCGTATCTGGTTCCCGTATCCAGTTCCCGTATCCGGTTCCCGTATCCGGTTCCCGTATCCCGTTCCCGTATCCCGTTCCCGTATCCCGTTCCCGTATCCCGTTCCATTATCCCGTTCCAGTATCCCGTTCTCGTTCCCGTATCCCGTTCCCGTATCCCGTTCCCGTATCCCGTATCCCGTTCCCGTATCCCGTTCCCGTATCCCGTTCCCGTATCCCGTTCCCGTATCCCGTTCGCGTATCCCGATCCCGTTCCCGTATCCTATTCCCGTAAACCGTATCCCGTATCCCGTTCCCGTATCCCGTTCCCGTATCCTGTTCCCGTATCCCGTTCCCGTATCCCGTTCCCGTATCCCGTTCCCGTATCCCGTTCCCGTATCCCGTTCCCGTATCCCGTTCCCGTATCCCGTTCCCGTATCCCGTTCCCGTATCCCGTTCCCGTATCCCGTTCCCGTATCCCGTTCCCGTATCCCGTTCCCGTATCCCGTTCCCGTATCCCGATCCCGTTCCCGTATCATACAACTGTATCCCTTTCTCTTATCCCGTTCCCGTATCCCGTTCCCGTATCCCGTTCCCATATCCCGTTCCCGTATCCTGTTCCCGTCCCCTATTCCTGTATCCCGTTCCCGTATCCCGTTCTCGTATCCCGTTCCCGTATCCCGTTCCCGTATCCCGTTCCCGTATCCCGTATCCCGTTCCCGTTCCCGTATCCCGTATCCCGTTCCCGTATCGCGTTCCCGTATACCGTTCCGTATCCCATTCCCGTATTCCGTATCCCGTTCCCGTATCCCGTTCCCGTATCCCGTTCCCGTATCCCGTTCCCGTATCCCGTTCCCGTATCCCGTTCCCGTATCCCGTTCCCGTATCCCGTTCCCGTATCCCGTTCCCGTATCCCGTTCCCGTATCCCGTTCCCGTATCCCGTTCCCGTATCCCGTTCCCGTATCCCGTTCCCGTATCCCGTTCCCGTATCCCGTTCCCGTATCCCGTTCCCGTATCCCGTTTCCGTATCCCTTTACCCTATCCCGTTCCCGCATCCCGTTCCCGTATCCCGTTCCCCTATCTCGTTCTCGTATCCAGTTCCCGTATTCCGTTCCCGTATTCCGTTCCCGTATTCCGTTCCCGTATTCCGTTCCCGTATTCTGTTCCCGTATCCCGTTCCCGTATCCCATATCATGTTCCTGTATCCCATTCCCGTATCCCATTCCCGTATCCCATTCCCGTATCCCATTCCCGTATACCATTTCCGTATCCCATTCCCGTATCCCATTCCCGTATCCCATTCCTGTATCCCATTCCCGTATCCCATTCCCGTATCCCATTCCCGTACCCGTTGCCGTATCCCATTCCTGTATCCCGTTGCCGTATCCCGTTCCAGTATCCCGTATCGGGCTCCCACTCCAGTCCCCGTTCTCGTATCCCGTTTCCGTATCTTGTTTCCGTATCCCATTCCCGTATCACGTTCCCGTATCACGTTCCTGTATCCCGTTCCCGTATCCCGTTCCCGTATCCCGTTCACGTATCTCGTTCCCGTATCCCGTTCCCGTATTCCGTTCCCGTATCCCGTTCCCGTAGCCCGTTCCCGTAGCCCGTTCCCGTGACCCGTTCCCGTATGCCGCTCCCGTATCTTATTCCCGTATCTAGTACACCGTTCCGATATCTCCTTACCATATCTAGTTACCGTATCTCATTCCCGTATCGTGTTCTCGTATCTCGTTCCAGCATCCCTTTCCGTACCCAGTTCCGTATCTTGTTGCCGTATTTCGTTCCCATATCTTCTTACCGTATCTCGTTCCCGTGTCGCAGTCTCTGCCAAAACATTTTAGCGGTTTACATGCCTGACATATGTCAACCGGCTTCAACAAAATCTCCCCGGGAGGGAGGTGCGACGTCTGCTAGTCATGCGCTCATTGATGAATTTGGCTGCGGCAGTGTCAGTCTTGGGCAAACTTAAACGACGCTATTTTATTCGACGCAATTATTTTGCAACGTTAGCGTCGGTAATTGTTTACGTTTGACTTCAGCATAAGTTCCCTATCAGCGATTTACATAATATTTTGGGTGGATATAGGTCAGCAAGAACAGTGCTATCCGTCTGTGTAAATTTGCCGGTCAAGTTTGTCCTCGTTTTGGGTGTTACGGCAGTGTGAAGGATTGCATTGTCCAAAAATATTGCATTTCAACTTCAACTCCAAAATATTAGTCACACAGCTTGGAGTAACACATATAATTTGAAGACGGTCGCTGCGCCTGCAAAATGGTGCCCGGTTCAGCCTTCTACGTCGAACGGTTTCCGAGCACCAATTTAAATCCTGAATATGTCAATTTTATCATGAAAGTGGTCACAACTTTGCACGTGGCCCGCGCATCGCTCTGGACGACATTCTATACGCAAGGCCAATCAATTATCTATCGCATAGTGTTGCTTGCATATCGCTGCGACTCTCGGTTACCGAGCAACCGGCCGGGAAACCGCGCGAAACTTGGCCGTTTTTCGCGATTTTACAATGTCGCGTTTCCCATGTTAAACGAATGGCGCACGCGCACACGTGCCAACGCCGTACCGTCGGTCGGATGGAGACCAAAACTTGATACGACCTGTTGAATCACGGGACCCAAAAGTGCTGAAAAAATCACGTTCATAACTCATCAGCCGGCTGCATAGGAACCGATTTAGGGCGTCACTCCGGCGGCGGCGGCGGCGGCGGCGGCGGGTCATCTTTTAGGATTTATAATATAGAGATAGAGATAGAGATACTATATATACTGATTTAAAACCAACTTTCCTTAGTAAAAATTGCTTAGAATTTATATTATCTCAGGAAATGTATCAAATTTGCGCCGATTTCAGGAGGAATAGGGTGCCATGTCCCCCCTGGATCCGTCCCCATGCTTCCACCCCTGCGGCTGCATTCCCTCCGCCTCAGTCGCCGCCGGCCGACTGTCCTGCGTCGCATAGTGTACCATAAAAAGCAGACTCTTGAAATCGCTACGCTTCATTGCGTTACAAACATTTGTTTAATATGGCCTGATAAGAACTTTAAAAAACATTTTATTAAAAGATATTGGAATATTTTGAAGTAAAATGTGATGTCCTTTATTCGTATTATGCGGGATACAAAAATGTACAAACTGTTTCACTCTCGGTCGATTCATGTTGGTGTTTTTTTGCTACAATATTCTCTATCTTGGGTAGGTGAGATTGCCTTAAATGGTACGTTTAAAGTCTCTAGATTTTGCGAGAACCTTGTGATATTTGCCCATTTGTGGTGATATTTTCCCATTTCTGGCTAGCAACCTATTACATTTCAAAATATCTCCAGAAAACAGAAATCAACCAGCAGTGAAGATACAAAACAGCCCCATAAGTGTACAGGATCTACACAAACCAGAAAGTGACTCATTCATGCATATACCGCAGCAATGATAGTGTAATTTGTGTGTCTTGGAATTGGCCAGTTTTGCTACAAATCATCGTTTGGTGTAACGCTGATTTGCTACCAACGACGTTGTCGAGTTGGCGTTATTTTTTACCCCTGGGAGATTTTGTTGAAGCCGGTTGACATATTTCAGTCATGTAAACCGCTAAAATGTTTTGGCAGAGACTGCGACACGGGAACGAGATACGGTAAGAAGATATGGGAACGAAATACGGCAACAAGATACGGAAACTGGGTATGAGAAAGGGATGCTGGAACGAGATACGGGAACAGGATATGGGAATGAGATGCGGTAACTAGATATGGTAAGGAGATATCGGAACGGTGTACTAGATACGGGAATAAGATAAGGGAGCGGGATACGGGAGCGGGATACGGGGACGGGATACGGGAACGGGATACGGGAACGGGATACGGGAACGGGATACGGGAACGGGATACGGGAACGGGATACGGGAACGGGATACGGAAACGGAATACGGGAACGGGATACGGGAACGGGATACGGGAATGGGATATGGGTACGGGATATGGGAACGGGAAACGGGAACGGAATACGGGAACGGGATACGGAAACGGGATACGGGAACGGGATACGGCAACGGGATACGGGAACGGGATACGGGAACGGGATACGAGAACGGGATACGAGAACGGGATACGGGAACGGGATACGGGAACGGGATAAGGGAACGGGGAACGGGGAACGGGATACGGAAACGGGATGGGATACGGGAACGGGATACGGGAACGGGATACGGGAACGGTATACGGGAACGGGATACGGGAACGGGATACGGGAACGGGATACGGGAACGGGATTCGGGAACGGGATACGGGAACGGGATACGGGAACGGGATACGGGAACGGGATACGGGAACGGGATACGGGAACGGGATACGGGAACGGGGATACGGGAACATGATACGGGAGCGGAATACGGGAACGGGATACGGGAACGGGATACGGGAACGGGATACGGGAACGGGATACGGGAACGGGATACGGGAACGGGATACGGGAACGGGATACGGGAACGGGATACGGGAACGGGATACGGGAACGGGATACGGGAACGGGATACGGGAACGGGATACGAAAACGGTATACAGAAACGGTACACGGAAACGGTATACGGAAACGGGATACGGGATACGGGAACGGGATACGGGAACGGGATACGGGAACGGGATACGGGAACGGGATACGGGAACGAGATACGGGAACGGGATACGGGAACGGGATACGGGAACGGGATACGGGAACGGGATACGGAATACAGAATACGGAATACGAGATACGAGATACGAGGTACGAGATACGGAATACGGAATACGGAATACGGAATACGGAATACGGAATACGGAATAATGAATATGGAATACTGAATACGGAATACGGGACACTGGAAACGGCTAGCATATATAAATAAGCTGGCTATATAAATTGCGCATCGCGCAATAAAGGCCATCTAGTCTCTATCTCTATCTCTATATTATAAATCCTAAAAGATGACCCGCCGCCGCCGCCGCCGCCGCCGCCGGGGTGACGCCCTAAATCGGTTCCTGTGCAGTCGTCTGATGAGTTATGAACGTGATTTTTTTCAGGACTTTTGGGTCCCGTGATTCAACAGATCGTATCAAGTTTTGGTGTCGATCCAACCGACGGTGCGGCGTCGGCACGTGCGCGCGTGCGCCATTCGTTTAACATGGGAAACGCGACATTGTGAAATCGCGAAAAATGGGCAAGTTTCGCCCGGTTCCCCGGCCGCTTGCTCGGCAAACGAGAATCGCAGCGATATGCGAGCAACACTATGTGATAGATAATCGATTGGCCTTGCGTATAGAATGTCGTCCAGAGCGATGCGCGTGCCACGTGCAATGTTGTGACCACTTTCATGATAAAATTGGCATATTCAGGATTTAAATTGGTGCTCGGAAACCGTTCGACGTAAAAGGCTGATCCGGGCACCATTTTGCAGGCGCAGCGACCGTCTTCAAATTATATGTGTTACTCCAGGCTGTGTGACTTATATTTTGGAGTGGGATTTGAAATTCAATATTTTTGGACAATTTAATCCTTCACACCGCCGTAACACCCAAAACGAGGACAAACTTGACCGGCAAATTTACACTGACGGATAGCACCGTTCTTGCTGACCTATATCCACCCAAAATATTCTGTAAAACGCTCATAGGTAACTTATGCTGAAGTCAAACGTAAACGATTACCAACGCTAACGTTGCGAAATAATTTCGTCGAATAAAATAGTATCGTTTAAGTTTGCCCAAGACTGCCACTGCCGCAGTCAAATTCATCAATGAGCGCATGACTAGCTGACGTCGCACCTCCCTCCCGGGGAGATTTTGTTGAAGCCGGTTGACATATTTCAGGCATGTAAACCGCTAAAATGTTTTGGCAGAGACTGCGACACGGGAAAGAGATACGGTAAGAAGATATGGGAACGAAATACGGCAACAAGATACGGAAACTGGGTACGAGAAAGGGATGCTGGAACGAGATACGGGAACAGGATACGGGAATGAGATACGTTAACTAGATATGGTAAGGAGATATCGGAACGATGTACAAGAAACGGGAATGAGATACGGGAGCGGGATACGGGAGCGGCATAAGTGAACGGGATACGGGAACGGGATACGTGAACGGGATACGTGAACGTGATACGTGAACGTGATACGGGAACGGGATACGGGAACGGGATACGGGAACGGGTTACGGGAACGGGTTACGGGAACGGGTTACGGGAACGGGTTACGGGAACGAGTTACGGGAACGGGTTACGGGAACGGGTTACGGGAACGGGTTACGGGAACGGGTTACGGGAACGGGTTACAAGAACGGGTTACGGGAACGGGTTACGGGAACGGATTACGGGAACGGGTTACGGGAACGGGTTACGGGAACGGGTTACGGGAGCGGGATAAGAGAACGGGATACGGGATAGGGATACGTTAACAGGATACGGGAACGGGATACGGGAAAAGGATACGAGATACGGGAACGGGATATGGGAACTGGATATGGGAACAGGATACGGGAACGGGATTCCGGAACGGGATACGGGAACGGGATACAGGAACGGGATACGGGGACGGGATACGGGAACGGGATAGGGAACGGGATACGGGAACGGGATACGGGAGCGGCATACGGGAACGGGATACGGGAAGGGGATACGGGAACGGGATACGGGAAGGGGATACGGGAAAGGGATACGGGAACGTCATACGGGAACGGGATATGGGAACGGGATATGGGAACGGGATATGGGAACGTGATACGGGAACGGGATACGGAAACGGGAACGGGATACGGGATACCGGATACGGGAATTGGATACGGGAATGGGATACGGGAACGGGATACGGGATATGGAACGAGAAACGGGAAGGGATACGGGAACGGGATACGGGAACAGGATACGGGAACGGGATACGGGAACGGGATACGGGAACGGGATACGGGAACGGGATACGGGAACGGGATACGGGAACGGGATACGGAAACGGGATACGGGAACGGGATAAGGGAACGGCATACGGGAACGGGATACGAGCACGGGATACAATATACGGGAACTGGATACGGAACGGGATACGGGAACGGGAAACAGGAAGCGGATTCGGAAACTGGATACGGGAGCGGGATAAAGGATACGGGATCGGATACGTGAACGGGATACGAGATACGGAAACGGGAAACGAGATACGGGATACGGGAACGGGATACGGGATACGGGATACGGGAACGGGAACGGGAACGGGATACGGGAACGGGATACGGTAACGTGATACGGTAACGTGATACGGGAACGTGATACGGGAACGCGATACTGGAACGTGATACTGGAACGGGATGCGGAAACGAGATACGGAAACGGGATACGGGAACGTGAACGGGAACGGGAACGGGAAGTGGAGAGGGAGCGGGACACGGTATACGGTATACGGGATACGGTATACGAGAACAGGATACGGGATACGGGATACGGGATACGGGATACCGGATACGGGATACCGGATACGGGATACCGGATACGGGATACGGGATACGGGATACCGGATACGGGATACCGGATACGGGATACCGGATACGGGAACTGGATACCTGAACGGGATACGGGAACGGGATACGGGAACGGGATACGGGAACGGGATACGGGAACGGGAACGGGATACGGGAACGGGATACGGGAACGGGATACGGGAACGGGATACGGGAACGGGATACGGGAACGGGATACGGGAACGGGATACGGGAACGGGATACGGGAACTGAATACGGGAATGGGATACTGGATACGGTAATGGGGTACGGGAACGGGATACGGGAACGGGATAGGGCACGTTATACGTGAACGGGATATGGGAACGGGATACGAGAACGAGATACGGGAACTGGATAGGGTAACAGGATACGGAAACGGGATACGGAAACGGAATACGGAAACGGGATACGGAAACGGGATACGGAAACGGGATACGGAAACGGGATCCGGAAACGGGATACGGAAACAGGATACGGAAACGGGATACGAAATACGGGAACGGGATACGGAAAGGGATCCGGGAACGGGATACGGGATACGGGAACGGGGAACGGGATACGGGTACAGTATACGGGAACAGTATACGGAAACGGGATACGGAAACGGGATACGGAAACGGGATACGGAAACGGGATACGGAAACGGGATACGGAAACGGGATACGGAAACGGGATACGGAAACGGGATACGGAAACGGGATACGGAAACGGGATACGGAAACGGGATACGGAAACGGGATACGGAAACTGGATACTGAAATGGGATACGGAAACGGGATACGGGAACAGGATACGGGAACGGGATACGGGAACGGGATACGGGAACAGGATACGGGAACAGGATACGGGAACGGGATATGAAAACGGGATACAGGATAAGGGAACGGGATACGGGAACGGGATATGGGAACGGGATACGGAAACGGGTTACAAGAACGAGTCACGGTATACGGGCACGGGATACGTAAACAGGATACGGAAACGGGATACCGGAACGGGATACCGGAACGGGATACCGGAACGGGATACCGGAACGGGATACCGGAACGGGATACCGGAACGGGATACAGGAACGGGATACCGGAACGTGATACGGGAACGGGATACGGGAACGGGATACGGGAACGGGATACGGGAACGGGACACGGGAACGGGATACGGAAACGGGATACGCGAACGGGATACGGAAACGGGATACGGGAACGGGTTATGGGAACGGGATCCGGGACGGGGATACGGGAACGCGATTCGGGAACGGGATAGAGGAACGGGAACAGGATACGGGAACAGGATAGGGGAACAGGATAGGGGAACAGGATACGGGAACAGGATACGGGAACAGGATACGGGAACAGGATACGGGAACAGGATACGGGAACAGGATACGGGAACAAGATTCGGGAACAGGATACGGGAACAGGATACAGGAACAGGATACGGGAACAAGATACGGGAACAGGATACGGGAACAGGATAAGGGAACGCGATACGGAAACGGGATACGAGAACGGGAACGGGATACTGGTACGGGATAATGGTACGAGATACTGGTACGGGATACTGGTACGGAATACAGGAACGGGATACGGGAACGGGATACGGCAACGGGATACGGCAACGGGATACGGCAACGGGATACGGCAACGGGATACGGCAAAGGGATACGACAACGGGATACGGCAACGGGATACGGCAACGGGATACGGCAACGGGATACGCCAACGTGATACGGCAACGTGATACGGGAACGGGATACGGGAACGGGATACGTGAACAGGATACGTGAATGGGATACGGGAACAGGATACGGGAACGAGATACGGGATACGGGATACGGTAACGGGATACGGGATACGGGAACGGGATACGGGAACGGGATACGGGAACGGGATACGGGAACGGAATACGGGAACGGGATACGGGAACGGGATACGGGAACGGGATACGGGAACGGGATACGGGAACGGGATACGGGAACGGGATACGGTAACGGGATACGGTAACGGGATACGGGCACGGGGAACGGGATACGGGAACGGGATATGGGAACGGGATACGGGAACGGGATACGGGAACGGGATACGGGAACGGGATACGGGAACGGGATACGGGAACGGGATACGGGACACGGAAACGGGATACGGGAAAGGGATACCGGAAAAGGATGCGGGAACGTGATACGGGATACGGGAATGAGACACGGGAACAGCAACAGGCAAGGAATACGGGAACAGGGTACGGGATACGGGAGACGTAATCCAGAATACGGGATACGGGACACGTGATACGGGATACAGGATGCGGGATGCAGGATGCAGGATACAGGATGGGGGATGCGGGATGCAGGATACAGTATACCGAAATCGGGTACAGGAACGGGATCCGGGATTCGGGAACGGGATATTAGCTGCCTATATAAATTGAAGGCTATATAAATTGCGCATCGCGCAATACAGGCCCTCTAGTCTCTATATTATAAATCCTAAAAGATGACCCGCCGCCGCCGCCGCCAACGCCGCCGGAGTGACGCCCTAAATCGGTTCCTATGCAATCGTCTGATGAGTTATGAGGGTGATTTTTTTCAGCACTTTTGGGTCCCGTGATTCAACAGGTCGTATCAAGTTTTCGTGTCCATCCGACCGACGGTGCGGCGTCGGCACGTGCGCGCGTGCGCCATTCGTTTAACATGGGAACGCGACATTGTGAAATCGCGAAAAACGGACAAGTTTCGCGCGGTTGCCCGGCCGCTTGCTCGGCAACCGAGAGTTGCAGCGATATGCGAGCAACACCATGTGATAGATAATCGATTGGCCTTGCGTATAGGATGTCGTCCAGAGCAATGCGCGTGCCATGTGCAAAGTTGTGATCACTTTAATGATAAAATTGGCTTATTCAGGATTTAAATTGGTGTTTGGAAACTATTCGCTGTAGATCGCTGATCCGGGCACCATTTTGCAGACGCAGCGACCATCTTCAAATTATATGTGCTACTCCAAGCTGTGTGACTAATATTTTGGAGTTGAAGTTGAAATGCAATATTTTTGGACAATTTAATCCTTCACACCGCCGTAACACCCAAAACGGGGACAAACTTGTCCGGCAAATTTACACAGCCGGATAGCGCCGTTCTTGCTGACCTATAGCCACCCAAAATATTATGTAAATCGCTCATAGGTAACTTATGCTGAAGTCAAACGTAAAGGATTACCGACGCTAACGTTGCTAAATAATTGCGTCGAATAAAATAGCATCGTTTAAGTTTGCCCAAGACTGACACTGCCGCAGTCAAATTCATCAATGAGCGCATGACTAGCTGACGTCGCACCTCCCTCGCGGAAGATTTTGTTGAAGCCGGTTGACATATTTCAGGCATGTAAACCGCTACAATGTTTTGGCAGAGACTGCGACACGGGAACGAGATACGGTAAGAAGATATGGGAACGAAATACGGCAACAAGATACGGAAACTGGGTACGAGAAAGGGATGCTGGAACGAGATACGGGAACAGGATACGGGGATGAGATGCGGTAACTAGATATGGTAAGGATATATCGGAACGGTGTACTAGATACGAGAATAAGATTCGGGAGCGGGATATGGGAGCGGGATACGGGAGCGGGATACGGGAGCGGGATACGGGAGCGGGATACGGGAGCGGGATACGGGAGCGGGATACGGAAACGGGATACGGGAACGGAGAATGGAGTGGAAGCGCGATGCGGGATACTGGAACGGGATACGGCAACGGGATGCGGGAATGCGATACGGGAATGGGATACGGAAACAGGATATGGGATACGGGAACGGGATACGGGAACGGAATACGGGAACGGAATACGGGAACAGGATACGAGAGCGGGATGCGGGAAATGGATAGGGTAACGGGATACGAAAACGGGATACGGGAACGGGATACGGAAACAGGATACGGGAACGGGATACGGAAACGGGATACGGGAACGGGATACAGGAACGGGATACGGGAACGGGATACGGGAACGGGATACGGGAACGGGATACGGGAACGGGATACGGGAACGGGATACGGAAACGGGATAAGCGAACGGGAACGTGATACAGGAACGTGATACGGGAACGTGATACAGGAACGTGATACGGGAACGTGATACGGGAACGTGATACGGGAACGTGATACGGGAACGTGATACGGAAACGTGATACGGAAACGGGATACGGGAACGGGATACGGGAACGGGATACGGAAACGGGATACGGAAACGGGATATTGGAACGGGAGACGGGAACGGGATAGGGAACAGGATACGGGAACAGGATACGGGAACGGGATACGGGAACGTGATACGGGAACGGGATACGGGAACGTGATACGGGAACGGGATACGGGAACGGGATACGGGAACTGGATACGGGAACGGGATACGGGAACGGGATACGGGAACGGGATACGGGAACGGGATACGGGAACGGGATACGGGAACGGGATACGGGAACGGGATACGGGAACGGGGTACGGGATAGGGGAACGGGATACGGGACGGGATACGGGACGGGATACGGGACGGGATACGGGACGGGATACGGGAACGGGATACGGGAACGGGATACGGGAACGGGATACGGGAACGGGATAGGGGAACGGGATACGGGAACGGGATACGGGAACGGGATACGGGAACAGGATACGGGAACGGGATACGGGAACGGGATACGGGAACGGGATACGGGAACTGAATACGGGATACGGGATACGGGAACGGGATACGGGAACGGGATACGGGAACGGGATACGGGAACGAGATACGGGAATGGAATACGGGAACGGGATGCGGAAACGGGATACGGGAACAGTATACGGGAACAGGATACGGGAACGGGATACGGGAACGGGATACGGGCACGGGATACGGGCACGGGATACGGGCACGGGATACGGGCACGGGATACGGGCTCGGTATACGGGCACGGGATACGTGCACGGGATACGAGCACGGGATACGGGCACGGGATACGGGAACGGAAAATGGGAACGGGATACGGGAACTGGATACGGGATGCAGGATACGGGAACAAGATACAGTAACGGGATATGGGAACAGGATACGGGAACGGGATACGGGAACGGGATACAGGAACGAGATACGGGAACGGGATACGGGAACGGGATACGGGAACGGGATACGGGAACGCGAACGGGATACGGGAACGGGATACGGGAACAGGATACGGGAACGGGATACGGGAACGGGATACGGGAACGGGATACGGGAACGGGATACTGGAACGGGATACGGGAACGGGATACGGGAACGGGATACGGGAACGGGATACGGGATACGGGATACGGGAACGGGGAACGGGATACGGGAACGGGATACGGGAACGGGATACGGGAACGGGGAACGGGAACAGGATACGGTATACGTGATACGGGATACGGGAACGGGATACGGGAACGGGATACGGGAACGGGATACGGGAACGGGATACGGGAACGGGATACGGGAACGGGATACGGGAACGGGAACGGGATACGGGAACGGGATACGGGAACGGAATACGGGAACGAGATACGGTATTGGGATACGGGAACGGGAAAACGGGATTCGTGAACGGGATACGTGAACGGGATACGAGAACAGGATACGAGAACGGGATACGGGAACGGGATACGGGAACGGTATACAGGAACGGGATACGGGAACGGGATACGGGAACGGTATACGGGACCGGGATACGGGACCGGGATACGGGACCGGGATACGGTAACGGGATACGGTAACGGGATACGGGATACGTGATACGGGAACGGGATACGGGAACGGGATACGGGAACGGGATACGGGAACGGGATACGGGAACTGGATACGGGAACGGGATACGGGAACGGGATACGGGAACGGGATACGGGAACGGGATACGGGAACGGGATACGGGAACGGGATACGGGAACGGGATACGGGAACGGGATACGGGAACGGGATACGGGAACGAGATACGGTAACGGGATACGGTATTGGGATACGGGAACGGGGAAACGGGATACGGGAACGGGATACGTGAACGGAATACGAGAATGGGATACGGGACCGGGATACGGGAACGTGATACCGGAACGGGATACGGGAACGGGAGACGGGAACGGGATACGGGAACGGGGAACGGGATACGGGAACGGGATACGGGAACGGAATACGGGAACGGGATCCGGGAACGGGATAGGGTAACAGTATACGGAAACGGGATACGGGAACGGGATACGGGAACGGGATACGGGAACGAGATACGGGATACGGGAACGGGATACGGGAACTGGATACGAGAACGGGATACGGGAACGGGATATAGGAACGAAATACGGGAACGGTATACGGGAACAGGATACGGGAACGGGATACGGGATACGGGAACGGGATACGGGATACGGGAACGGGATACGGGAACTGTATACGGGAACGGGATACGGGATACGGGAATGTGATACGGAACGGTATACGGGAACGCAATACCGGAACAGGATACGGGAACAGGATAGGGAACGGGATACGGGAACGGGATACGGGAACGGGATACGGAAACAGGATACGGGAACGGGATACGGAAACGGGATACGGGAACGGGATACAGGAACGGGATACGGGAACGGGATACGGGAACGGGATACGGGAACGGGATACGGGAACGGGATACGGGAACGGGATACGGAAACGGGATAAGCGAACGGGAACGTGATACAGGAACGTGATACGGGAACGTGATACAGGAACGTGATACGGGAACGTGATACGGGAACGTGATACGGGAACGTGATACGGGAACGTGATACGGAAACGTGATACGGAAACGGGATACGGGAACGGGATACGGGAACGGGATACGGAAACGGGATACGGAAACGGGATATTGGAACGGGAGACGGGAACGGGATAGGGAACAGGATACGGGAACAGGATACGGGAACGGGATACGGGAACGTGATACGGGAACGGGATACGGGAACGTGATACGGGAACGGGATACGGGAACGGGATACGGGAACTGGATACGGGAACGGGATACGGGAACGGGATACGGGAACGGGATACGGGAACGGGATACGGGAACGGGATACGGGAACGGGATACGGGAACGGGATACGGGAACGGGGTACGGGATAGGGGAACGGGATACGGGACGGGATACGGGACGGGATACGGGACGGGATACGGGACGGGATACGGGAACGGGATACGGGAACGGGATACGGGAACGGGATACGGGAACGGGATAGGGGAACGGGATACGGGAACGGGATACGGGAACGGGATACGGGAACAGGATACGGGAACGGGATACGGGAACGGGATACGGGAACGGGATACGGGAACTGAATACGGGATACGGGATACGGGAACGGGATACGGGAACGGGATACGGGAACGGGATACGGGAACGAGATACGGGAATGGAATACGGGAACGGGATGCGGAAACGGGATACGGGAACAGTATACGGGAACAGGATACGGGAACGGGATACGGGAACGGGATACGGGCACGGGATACGGGCACGGGATACGGGCACGGGATACGGGCACGGGATACGGGCTCGGTATACGGGCACGGGATACGTGCACGGGATACGAGCACGGGATACGGGCACGGGATACGGGAACGGAAAATGGGAACGGGATACGGGAACTGGATACGGGATGCAGGATACGGGAACAAGATACAGTAACGGGATATGGGAACAGGATACGGGAACGGGATACGGGAACGGGATACAGGAACGAGATACGGGAACGGGATACGGGAACGGGATACGGGAACGGGATACGGGAACGCGAACGGGATACGGGAACGGGATACGGGAACAGGATACGGGAACGGGATACGGGAACGGGATACGGGAACGGGATACGGGAACGGGATACTGGAACGGGATACGGGAACGGGATACGGGAACGGGATACGGGAACGGGATACGGGATACGGGATACGGGAACGGGGAACGGGATACGGGAACGGGATACGGGAACGGGATACGGGAACGGGGAACGGGAACAGGATACGGTATACGTGATACGGGATACGGGAACGGGATACGGGAACGGGATACGGGAACGGGATACGGGAACGGGATACGGGAACGGGATACGGGAACGGGATACGGGAACGGGAACGGGATACGGGAACGGGATACGGGAACGGAATACGGGAACGAGATACGGTATTGGGATACGGGAACGGGAAAACGGGATTCGTGAACGGGATACGTGAACGGGATACGAGAACAGGATACGAGAACGGGATACGGGAACGGGATACGGGAACGGTATACAGGAACGGGATACGGGAACGGGATACGGGAACGGTATACGGGACCGGGATACGGGACCGGGATACGGGACCGGGATACGGTAACGGGATACGGTAACGGGATACGGGATACGTGATACGGGAACGGGATACGGGAACGGGATACGGGAACGGGATACGGGAACGGGATACGGGAACTGGATACGGGAACGGGATACGGGAACGGGATACGGGAACGGGATACGGGAACGGGATACGGGAACGGGATACGGGAACGGGATACGGGAACGGGATACGGGAACGGGATACGGGAACGGGATACGGGAACGAGATACGGTAACGGGATACGGTATTGGGATACGGGAACGGGGAAACGGGATACGGGAACGGGATACGTGAACGGAATACGAGAATGGGATACGGGACCGGGATACGGGAACGTGATACCGGAACGGGATACGGGAACGGGAGACGGGAACGGGATACGGGAACGGGGAACGGGATACGGGAACGGGATACGGGAACGGAATACGGGAACGGGATCCGGGAACGGGATAGGGTAACAGTATACGGAAACGGGATACGGGAACGGGATACGGGAACGGGATACGGGAACGAGATACGGGATACGGGAACGGGATACGGGAACTGGATACGAGAACGGGATACGGGAACGGGATATAGGAACGAAATACGGGAACGGTATACGGGAACAGGATACGGGAACGGGATACGGGATACGGGAACGGGATACGGGATACGGGAACGGGATACGGGAACTGTATACGGGAACGGGATACGGGATACGGGAATGTGATACGGAACGGTATACGGGAACGCAATACCGGAACAGGATACGGGAACAGGATAGGGAACGGGATACGGGAACGGGATACGGGAACGGGATACGGGAACGGGATACGAGAACGGGATACGGAAACGGGATATAGGAACGAAATACGGGAACGGTATACGGGAACGGGATACGGGAACGGGATACTGGATACGGGAACGGGATACGGGAACGGGATACGGGAACGGGATACGGGAACGGGATACGGGAACGGGATACGGGAACGGGATACGGGAACGGGATACGGGAACGGGATACGGGAACGGGATACGGGAACGGGATACGGGAACGGGATACGGGAACGGGATGCGGGACACGGGAACTGGATACGGGAACGGGATACAGGAACGGGATACGGGAATGGGATACGGGAACGGGATACCGGAGCAAGATACCGGAACAGGATACCGGAACAGGATACCGGAACAGGATACCGGAACACGATACCGGAACGGGATATGGAAGCGGGATACGGGAACGAGATACGGGGACGAGATACGGGAACGAGATACGGGAACGAGATACAGGTACGATATACAGGTACGGGATACAGGTACGGGATACGGGAACGAGATACGGGAACGGGATCGGGAACAGGATACGGGAACGGAATACGGGAATGGGATACGCGAACGGGATACGAGAACGGGATACGCTAACGGAATATGCCAACGGGCTACGGGAACGTGATACGGGATACGGGATACGGGATACGGGAGACGGGAGACGGGAGACGGGATACGGGATACGGGATACGGGATACGGGATACGGGATACGGGATACGGGATACGGGATACGGGATACGGGATACGGGATACGGTAACGGTATACGGAATACGGAATACGGAATACGGCTGGCTATATAAATTAGCTGCCTATATAAATTGCGCATCGCGCAATACAGGCCATCTAGGAACGGGAACGGGATACGGTAACGGGATACTTGATACGGGAACGGGATACGGGAACGGGATACGGGAACGGGATACGGGAGCGGGATACGGGAACGGGATACGGGAACGGGATACGGGAACGGGATACGGGAACGGGATACGGGAACGGGATACGGGAACAGGATACGGGATACGGGAACAGGATACGGGAATGGGATACGGGAACGGGATACGGGATACGGGATACAGGATACGGGAACGGAATACGGGAACGGGATACGGAATATGGAATACGGAATACGGAATACGGAATACGGAATACGGAATACGGAATACGGAATACAAGATACGAGATACGGAATACGAGATACGGAATACGAGATACGGAATACGGAATACGGAATACGAAAAACGGAATACGGAATACGAGATACGGGAAACGGCTAGCATATTTAAAGTAGCTGGCTATATAAATTGCGCATCGCGCAATACAGGCCCTCTAGTCTCTATATTATAAATCCTAAAAGATGACCCGCCGCCGCCGCCGGAGTGACGCCCTAAATCGGTTCCTGTGCAGTTGTCTGATGAGTTATGAACGTGATTTTTTCAGGACTTTTGGGTCCCGTGATTCAACAGGTCGTATCAAGTTTTGGTGTCCATCCGACCGACGGTGCGGCGTTGGCACGTGTGCGCGTGCGCCATTCGTTTAACATGGGAAACGCGACATTGTGAAATCGCGAAAAATGGGCAAGTTTCGCCCGGTTCCCCGGCCGCTTGCTCGGTAACCGAGAGTCGCAGCGATATGCGAGTAATACTATGTGATAGATAATTGATTGGCCTTGCGTATAGAATGTCGTCCAGAGCGATGCGCGGGCCACGAGCAAAGTTGTAACCACTTTCATGATAAAATTGACATTCAAGATTTAAATTGGTGCTCGGAAACTATTCGTTGTAGAACGCTGATCCGGGCACCATTTTGCAGGCGCAGCGACCGTCTTCAAATTATATGTGTTACTCAAAGCTGTGTGGCTAATATTTTGGAGTTGAATTTGAAATGCAATATTTTCGGACCAATTAATGCTTCACACCGCCGTAACACCCAACACGAGGACAAACTTGACCGGCAAATTTACACAGACGGATAGCGCCGTTCTTGCTGACCTATATCCATCCAAAATATTATGTAAATCGCTCATAGGTAACTTATGCTGAAGTCAACCGTAGACGATTACCGACGCTAACGTTGCGAAATAATTGCGTCGAATAAAATAGCATCGCTAGGTTTGCCCAAGACTGCCGCAGTCAAATTCATCAATGAGCGCATGACCAGCTGACGTCGCACCTCCCTCCCGGGGAGATTTTGTTGAAGCCGGTTGACATATTTCAGGCATGTAAACCGCTAAAATGTTTTGGCAGAGACTGCGACACGGGAACGAGATACGGTAAGAAGATATGGGAACGAAATACGGCAACAAGATACGGAAACTGGGTACGAGAAAGGGATGCTGGAACGAGATACGGGAACAGGATACGGGAATGAAATGCGGTAACTAAATACGGAAATAAGATACGTGAGCGGGATACGGGAACGGGATACGGGAACGGGATACGGGAACGGGATACGGGAACGGGATACGGGAACGGGATACGGGAACGGGATACGGGAACGGGATACGGGAACGGGATACGGGAACGGGATACGGGAACGGGATACGGGAACGGGATACGGGAACGGGATACGGGAACGGGATACGGGAACGGGATACGGGAACGAGATACGGGAACGGGTACGGGAATGGGATACGGGAATGGGATACGGGAATGGGATACGGGAATGGGATACGGGAATGGGATACGGGAATGGGATACGGGAATGGGATACGGGAACGGGATACGGGATATATACGGGATACGGGAACGGGATACGGGGACGGGGTACGGGAACGGGATACGGGAACGGGATACGGGAACGGGATACGGGAACGGGATACGGGAACGGGATACAGGAACGGGATACGGGAGCGTGATACAGGAACGTGATACGGGAACGTGATACGGGAATGGGATACGGAAACAAGATACGGAAACGGGATACGGGCACGGGGACTGGAGTGGGAACGCGATACGGGATACTGGAACGGGATACGGCAACGGGATACGGGAATGGGATACGGGAATGGGATACGGGAATGGGATACGGGAATGGGATACGGGAATGGGATACGGGAATGGGATACGGGAATGGGATACGAGAATGGGATACGGGAATGGGATACGGGAATGGGATACGGGATACGGGATACGGGAACGGGATACGGGAACGGGATACGGGAACGGGATACGGGAACGGGATACGGGAACGGGATACGGGAACGGGGAACGGTATACGGGAACGGTATACGGGAACGAGATACGGGATACGGGAACGGGATACTAGAACGGGGTACGGGAACAGGATACGGGATACGGGATACGGGAACGAGTTACGGGATACTGGAACGGGATACGGGAACAGGATACGGGATACGGAATACGGAATACGGAATACGGAATAATGAATACGGAATACGGAATACGGGACACTAGAAACGGCTAGCATATATAAATAAGCTGGCTATATAAATTGCGCATCGCGCAATACAGGCCCTCTAGTATCCCTATCTCTATATTATAAATCCTAAAAGATGACCCGCCGCCGCCGCCGCCGCCGCCGCCGCCGCCGGAGTGACGCCCTAAATCGGTTCCTGTGCAGCCGTCTGATGAGTTATGAGGGTGATTTTTTCAGCACTTTTGGGTCCCGCGATTCAACAGGTCGTATCAAGTTTTGGTGTCGATCCGACCGATGGTGCGGCGTCGTCACGTGCGCGCGTGCGCCATTCGTTTAACATGGGAAACGCGACATTGTGAAATCGCGAAAAATGGTCAAGTTTCGCCCGGTTCCCCGGCCGCTTGCTCGGCAAACGAGAATCGCAGCGATATGCGAGCAACACTATGTGATATATAATCGATTGGCCTTGCGTATAGCATGTCGTCCAGAGCGATGTGCGTGTCACGTGCAAAGTTGTGACCACTTTCATGATAAAATTGGCATATTCAGGATTTAAATTGGTGCTCGGAAACCGTTCGACGTAAAAGGCTGATCCGGGCACCATTTTGCAGGCGCAGCGACCGTCTTCAAATTATATGTGTTACTCAAAGCTGTGCGACTAATATTTTGAAGTTGAAGTTGAAATGCAATATTTTTGGACAATTTAATCCTTCACACCGCCGTAACACCCAAAACGAGGACAAACTTGGCCGGCAAATTTACACTGACGGATAGCACCGTTCTTGCTGACCTATATCCACCCAAAATATTCTGTAAAACGCTCATAGGTAACTTATGCTGAAGTCAAACGTAAACGATTACCAACGCTAACGTTGCGAAATAATTTCGTCGAATAAAATAGTATCGTTTAAGTTTGCCCAAGACTGCCACTGCCGCAGTCAAATTCATCAATGAGCGCATGACTAGCTGACCTCGCACCTCCCTCCCGGGGAGATTTTGTTGAAGCCGGTTGACATATTTCAGGCATGTAAACCGCTAAAATGTTTTGGCAGAGACTGCGACACGGGAAAGAGATACGGTAAGAAGATATGGGAACGAAATACGGCAACAAGATACGGAAACTGGGCACGAGAAAGGGATGCTGGAACGAGATACGGGAACAGGATACGGGAATGAGATACGTTAACTAGATATGGTAAGGAGATATCGGAACGGTGTACAAGAAACGGGAATGAGATACGGGAGCGGGATACGGGAGCGGCATAAGTGAACGGGATACGGGAACGGGATACGTGAACGGGATACGTGAACGTGATACGTGAACGGGATACGGGAACGGGATACGGGAACGGGTTACGGGAACGGGTTACGGGAACGGGTTACGGGAACGGGTTACGGGAACGGGTTACGGGAACGGGTTACGGGAACGGGTTACGGGAACGGGTTACGGGAACGGGTTACGGGAACGGGTTACGGGAACGGATTACGGGAACGGGTTACGGGAACGGGTTACGGGAGCGGGATAAGAGAACGGGATACGGGATCGGGATACGTTAACAGGATACGGGAACGGGATACGGGAAAAGGATACGAGATACGGGAACGGGATATGGGAACTGGATATGGGAACAGGATACGGGAACGGGATTCCGGAACGGGATACGGGAACGGGATACGGGAACGGGATACGGGAACGGGATACGGGAACGGGATACGGGAACGGGATACGGGAACGGGATACGGGAACGGGATACGGGAACGGGATACGGGAGCGGCATACGGGAACGGGATACGGGAAGGGGATACGGGAACGGGATACGGGAACGTCATACGGGAACGGGATATGGGAACGGGATATGGGAACGGGATATGGGAACGGGATATGGGAACGGGATATGGGAACGGGATACGGGAACGGGATACGGAAACGGGAACGGGATACGGGATACCGGATACGGGAATGGGATACGGGAATGGGATACGGGAACGGGATATGGGATATGGAACGAGATACGGGAAGGGATACGGGAACGGGATACGGGAACAGGATACGGGAATGGGATACGGGAACGGGATACGGGAACGGGATACGGGAACGGGATACGGGAACGGGATACGGGAACGGGATACGGGAACGGGATACGGGAACGGGATACGGGAACGGGATACGGGAACGGGATACGGGAACGGGATACGGGAACAGAATACGGGAATGGGATACGGGAATGTGATACGGGAACGGGATACGGGATACGGTAACGGGATACGGGAACGGGATACGTGAACGGGATACGGGAACGGGATACGGGAACGGGATACGGGAACGGGATTCGGGAACGGGATACGGGAACGGGATACGGGAACGGGATACGGGAACGGGATACGGGAACGGGATACGGGTACGGGAACGGGATACGGGAACGGGATACGGGAACGGGATACGGGAACGGGATACGGGAACGGGATACGGGAACGGGATACGGGAACGGGATACGATAACAGGATACGGGACCGGGTTACAAGAACGAGACACGATATACGGGCACGGGATACGTAAACAGGATACGGAAACGGGATACGAGAATGGGATACGGGAACGGGATACGGGAACGGGATACGGGAACGGGATACGGGAACGAGATACGGGAACGGGATACGGGAACGGGATAGGGAATGGGAACGGGATACGGGAATGGGAACGGGATACGGGAACGGGATACGGGAACGGGATACGGGAACGGGATACGGGAACGGGATACGGGAACGGGAGACGGGAGCGAGACACGGGAACGGGACACGGGAACGGGACACGGGAACGGGACACGGGAACGGGACACAGGAACGGGACACGGGAACGGGACACGGGAACGGGATGTGGGAAGGGGATACGAGAAGGCGATGCGGGAACGGGATAGGGGAACGGGAACAAAATACGGGAACAGGATACGGGAACAGGATACGGGAACAGGATACAGGAACATGATACGGGAACAGGATACGGGAACAGGATACGAGAACAGGATACAGGAACAGGATACGGGAACAGGATACGGGAACAGGATACGGGAACAGGATACGGGAACAGGATACGGGAACAGGATACGGGAACAGGATACGGGAACAGGATACGGGAACAGGATACGGGAACAGGATACGGGAACAGGATACGGGAACGGGATAAGGGAACGGGATATGGGAACGGGATACGGGAACGGGATACGAGAACAGGATACGAGGACGGAAACGGGATACTGGTACGGGATACTGGTACGGGATACAGGAACGGGATATGGGAACGAGATACGGCAACGGGATACGGCAACGGTATACGGCAACGTGAGACGTTAACAGGATACGGGAACGGGATACGGAAACGGGATACGGGAACGGGATATGGGAACGGGATACGGGAACGGGATACGGGAACGGGATACGGGAACGGGATACGGGAACAGGATACGGGAACGGGAGACGGGAAAGGGATACTGGAACGAAATACGGGAACGGGATACGGGAACGGGATACGGGAACGGGATACGGGAACGGGATACGGGAACGGGATACGGGAACGGGATACGGGAACGGGATACGGGAACGGGATACGGGAACGGGATACGGGAAAGGGATACCGGAAAAGGATACGGGAACGTGATACGGGATACGGGAATGAGATACGGGAACAGCAACCGGCACGGAATACGGGAACGGAGTACGGGATACGGGAGATGTGATCCAGAATACGGGATACGGGACACGTGATATGGGATACGGGATACAGGATGCGGGATGCGGGATGCGGAATGCGGGATGGAGGATGCAGGATGCAGGATGCGAGATGCGGGATGCGGGATGCGGGATACAGGATACCGGAATGGGATACAGGAACGGGATACGGGATACGGGAACGGGATATTAGCTGGCTATATAAATTGAAGGCTATATAAATTGCGCATCGCGCAATAAAGGCCCTCTATCTCTATATTATAAATCCTAAAAGATGACCCGCCGCCGCCGCCGCCGCCGCCGCCGGAGTGACGCCCTAAATCGATTCCTGTGCAGTCGTCTGATGATTTATGGGGGTGATTTTTTCAGCACTTTTGGGTCCCGTGATTCAACAGGTCGTACCAAGTTTTGGTGTCAATCCGACCCACGGTGCGGCGTGGGCACGTGCGCGCGTGCGCCATTCGTTTAACATGGGAAACGCGACATTGTGATATCGCGAAAAACGGGCAAGTTTCGCCCGGTTCCCCGGCCGCTTGCTCGGCAAACGAGAATCGCAGCGATATGCGAGCAACACTATGTGATAGATAATCGATTGGCCTTGCGTATAGCATGTCGTCCAGAGCGATGTGCGTGCCACGTGCAAAGTTGTGACCACTTTCATGATAAAATTGGCATATTCAGGATTTAAATTGGTGCTCGGAAACCGTTCGACGTAAAAGGCTGATCCGGGCACCATTTTGCAGGCGCAGCGACCGTCTTCAAATTATATGTGTTACTCAAAGCTGTGCGACTAATATTTTTTAGTTGAAGTTGAAATGCAATATTTTTGGACAATTTAATCCTTCACACCGCCGTAACACCCTAAACGAGGACAAACTTGACCGGCAAATTTACACTGACGGATAGCACCGTTCTTGCTGACCTATATCCACCCAAAATATTCTGTAAAACGCTCATAGGTAACTTATGCTGAAGTCAAACGTAAACGATTACCAACGCTAACGTTGCGAAATAATTTCGTCGAATAAAATAGTATCGTTTAAGTTTGTCCAAGACTGCCACTGCCGCAGTCAAATTCATCAATGAACGCATGACTAGCTGACGTCGCACCTCCCTCCCGGGGAGATTTTGTTGAAGCCGGTTGACATATTTCAGGCATGTAAACCGCTAAAATGTTTTGGCAGAGACTGCGACACGGGAAAGAGATACGGTAAGAAGATATGGGAACGAAATACGGCAACAAGATACGGAAACTGGGTACGAGAAAGGGATGCTGGAACGAGATACGGGAACAGGATACGGGAATGAGATACGTTAACTAGATATGGTAAGGAGATATCGGAACGGTGTACAAGAAAAGGGAATGAGATACGGGAGCGGGATACGGGAGCGGCATAAGTGAACGGGATACGGGAACGGGATATGTGAACGGGATACGTGAACGTGATACGTGAACGGGATACGGGAACGGGATACGGGAACGGGATACGGGAACGGGATACGGGAACGGGTTACGGGAACGGGTTACGGGAACGGGTTACGGGAACGGGTTACGGGAACGGGTTACGGGAACGGGTTACGGGAACGGGTTACGGGAACGGGTTACGGGAACGGGTTACAAGAACGGGTTACGGGAACGGGTTACGGGAACGGATTACGGGAACGGGTTACCGGAACGGGTTACGGGAGCGGGATAAGAGAACGGGATACGGGATCGGGATACGTTAACAGGATACGGGAACGGGATACGGGAAAAGGATACGAGATACGGGAACGGGATATGGGAACTGGATATGGGAACAGGATACGGGAACGGGATACGGGAACGGGATACGGGAACGGGATACGGGAACTGGATACGGGAACGGGATACGGGAACGGGATACGGGAACGGGATACGGGAGCGGCATACGGGAACGGGATACGGGAAGGGGATACGGGAAAGGGATACGGGAACGTCATACGGGAACGGGATATATTGGAATGGGATATGGGAACGGGATAAGGGAACGTGATACGGGAACGGGATACGGAAACGGGAACGGGATACGGGATACCGGATACGGGAATGGGATACGGGAATGGGATACGGGAACGGGATACGGGAACGGGATACGGGATATGGAACGAGATACGGGAAGGGATACGGGAACGGGATACGGGAACAGGATACGGGAACGGGATACGGGAACGGGATACGGGAACGGGATACGGGAACGGCATACGGGAACGGGATACGAAAACGGGATACGGGGTACGGGAACGGGATAAGGGAACGGCATACGGGAACGGGATACGAGCACGGGATACAATATACGGGAACTGGATACGGAACGGGATACGGGAACGGGAAACAGGAAGCGGATTCGGAAACTGGATACGGGAGCGGGATAAAGGATACGGGATCGGATACGTGAACGGGATACGAGATAGGGAAACGGGAAACGAGATACGGGATACGGGAACGGGATACGGGATACGGGAACGGGAACGGGAACGGGATACGGGAACGGGATACGGTAACGTGATACGGTAACGTGATACGGGAACGTGATACGGGAACGTGATACTGGAACGTGATACTGGAACGGGATGCGGAAACGAGATACGGAAACGGGATACGGGAACGTGAACGGGAACGGAAACGGGAAGTGGAGAGGGAGCGGGACACGGTATACGGTATACGGGATACGGTATACGAGAACAGGATACGGGATACGGGATACCGGATACGGGATACCGGATACGGGATACCGGATACGGGATACCGGATACGGGATACCGGATACGGGATACCGGATACGGGATACCGGATACGGGATACCGGATACGGGAACTGGATACTGGAACGGGATACGGGAACGGGATACGGGAACGGGATACGGGAACGGGATACGGGAACGAGATACGGGAACGGGAACGGGATACGGGAACGGGATACGGGATACGGGAACGGGATACGGGAACGGGATACGGGAACGGGATACGGGAACGGGATACGGGAACGGGATACGGGAATGGGATACTGGATACGGTAATGGGGTACGGGAACGGGATACGGGAAAGGGATAGGGCACGTTATACGTGAACGGGATACGGGAACGGGATACGAGAACGAGATACGGGAACTGGATAGGGTAACAGGATACGGAAACGGGATACGGAACGGAATACGGAAACGGGATACGGAAACGGGATCCGGAAACGGGATACGGAAACAGGATACGGGAACGGGATACGAAATACGGGAACGGGATACGGAAAGGGATCCGGGAACGGGATACGGGATACGGGAACGGGGAACGGGATACGGGTACGGTATACGGGAACATTATAGGGAAACGGGATACGGAAACGGGATACGGAAACGGGATACGGAAACGGGATACCGAAACGGGATACGGAAACGGGATACGGAAACGGGATACGGAAACGGGATACGGAAACGGGATACGGAAACTGGATACTGAAACGGGATACGGAAACGGGATACGGGAACGGGATACGGGAACGGGATACGGGAACGGGATACGGGAACGGGATACGGGAACGGGATACGGGAACGGGATATGAAAACGGGATACAGGATAAGGGAACGGGATACGGGAACGGGATATGGGAACGGGATACGGAAACGGGTTACAAGAACGAGTCACGGTATACGGGCACGGGATACGTAAACAGGATACGGAAACGGGATACCGGAACGGGATACCGGAACGGGATACCGGAACGGGATACCGGAACGGGATACCGGAACGGGATATCAGAACGGGATACCGGAACGGGATACCGGAAAGGGATACGGGAACGGGATACGGGAACGGGACACGGGAACGGGATACGGAAACGGGATACGCAAACGGGATACGGAAACGGGATACGGGAACGGGTTATGGGAACGGGATCCGGGAAGGGGATACGGGAACGCGATTCGGGAACGGGATAGGGGAACGGGAACAGGATACGGGAACAGGATACGGGAACAGGATACGGGAACAGGATACGGGAACAGGATACGGGAACAGGATACGGGAACAGGATACGGGAACAGGATACGGGAACAGGATACGGGAACAGGATACGGGAACAGGATACGAGAACAGGATACGGGAACAAGATTCGGGAACAGGATACGGGAACAGGATACAGGAACAGGATACGGGAACAAGATACGGGAACAGGATACGGGAACAGGATAAGGGAACGCGATACGGAAACGGGATACGAGAACGGGAACGGGATACTGGTACGGGATAATGGTACGAGATACTGGTACGGGATACTGGTACGGAATACAGGAACGGGATACGGGAACGGGATACGGCAACGGGATACGGCAACGGGATACGGCAACGGGATACGGCAATGGGATACGGCAAAGGGATACGACAACGGGATACGGCAACGGGATACGGCAACGGGATACGGCAACGGGATACGCCAACGTGATACGGCAACATGATACGGGAACGGGATACGGGAACGGGATACGTGAACGGGATACGTGAACGGGATACGGGAACAGGATACGGGAACGGGATACGGGATGCGGGATACGGTAACGGGATACGGGAACAGGATACGCCAACGTGATACGGCAACGTGATACGGGAACGGGATACGGGAACGGGATACGTGAACGGGATACGTGAACGGGATACGGGAACAGGATACGGGAACGGGATACGGGATACGGGATACGGTAACGGGATACGGGATACGGGAACGGGATACGGGCACGGGATACGGGAACGGGATACGGGAACGGGATACGGGAACGGGATACGGGAACGGGATACGGTAACGGGATACGGTAACGGGATACGGGCACGGGGAACGGGGAACGGGATACGGGAACGGGATACGGGAACGGGATACGGGACACGGAAACGGGATACGGGAAAGGGATACCGGAAAAGGATGCGGGAACGTGATACGGGATACGGGAATGAGACACGGGAACAGCAACAGGCAAGGAATACGGGAACAGGGTACGGGATACGGGAGACGTAATCCAGAATACGGGATACGGGACACGTGATACGGGATACAGGATGCGGGATGCGGGATGCAGGATGCAGGATGCAGGATGGGGGATGCGGGATGCGGGATACAGTATACCGAAATCGGGTACAGGAACGGGATCCTTTTTCAGGCCACCTTTTTCAAAGATTTTGGAAAAGGTGGCCTGCTGCCAACTGACCACCTATCTACACTCTGCACACTTGCTTAACCCATCTCAGTACGCCTATAGGTCACGCCACTCCACCGAGGATGCCGTGCTCGACGCTGTCGAGCGCCTGGTCACCAACACCGACAACGGACTGATTTCGTCGGTAACGACGATTGATCTTTCGAAGGCGTTCGACAGCGTCGATCACGGCGTTCTCCTCACCAAGCTATCTTGGTATGGTATTGACGTGGATTGGTTTAGGAGCTACCTGAGCGGTCGTCGGCAGATTGTGCGTGGCGGACGGCTAGCTCTACCTATGTCTTGCGGTGTGCCGCAGGGTTCGATCATCGGACCAATCCTCTTCATCATGTTCACCAACGACCTTTCCGGACATCTGACTCATGGCCACCTCATCTCATACGCCGATGATACTATGCACCTCGACTGCGCGTCCCCTGACAGACTGGGTCTTGACTCTCTCAAAAATAGACTAGAGCTCACACTCAGTGAGCTCAAGTCCTGGTTTAGCGCGAACTCACTGAAAATGAATGAGAAGAAAACGGATTTTCTGCTTATCGGATCCAAGCCAAATTTGAAAAAATCCACGGACTTCCACTTCATCATTGACGGTTTGGCCGTACATTCATCCAAAAAGGTAACAATTTTGGGCGTAATAGTAGACACCTGTCTGTCATGGGACGAGCACGTCACGCGGGTGATCCAAAAATGCAATGGCATTCTGGTCTCTCTGTACAAAATTCGTCATTACTTTTCGACAGACATTCTAAAGACTCTCATTCAGGCGTACGTATTTCCTCACATCACGTACTGCCTCTGCGTATGGGGTGGGGCAGCCAAGGGTCAGCTCCAAAGAATCCAAAAAGTCATCAACTTTTCGGCTAGAATCATCTCTGGAACCAAAAAATACGAACATATCACCCCGGCTTTAAATTCTCTCGGATGGCCGAGGATCGAAACCCTGGTGGCACACCGTGACGCAATCAAGACCTACAAGGCACTGAGGGAAGAGGGCGCGCCTATCGAGATCCGCGCGCTGTTTACGGCGCGTGCGGCTGTCTCCTCCCGCGAGACACGCTCGTCGGAGAGCGGAGACCTCCACCTCCGCAAATGCAAACTTACTGCCACCCAAAAGGCTTTCTCATATCGCGCGGCCTCAGCTTGGAACCGTTTACCATCCTCTGTCAGATCTGCTCCGACTCTGGGCGCTTTTAAAGCGGCTGTTCGTGAGACCGTGGAGTGAGGAAATGTGTTTTTATCTTTTTGACCAATCCACTGTTTTTGTGATGTTAGTATATGTGACGTTGGTATGTGCATTGTTAACGCGAATTGTGCTGTCTTACATTGACAGGCAATTTTTCAGCCTGTTGGCAGTTCTTGTATAATTGACGTGAGATTGTAATACCCACCTTGTGGATTGTCTTGAATATATGAACATGAACATGAACATGAACATCCGGGATTCGGGAACGGGATATTAGCTGCCTATATAAATTGAAGGCTATATAAATTGCGCATCGCGCAATACAGGCCCTCTAGTATATTATAAATCCTAAAAGATGACTAGTATATTATAAATCCTAAAAGATGACCCGCCGCCGACGGAGTGACGCCCTAAATCAGTTCCTGTGCAGTCGTCTGATGGGTTATGAGAGTGATTTTTTTAGGACTTTTGAGTCTCGTGATTCAACAGGTCGTATCAAGTTTTGGTGTCGATCCGACCGACGGTGCGGCGTCGGCGCGTGCGCACGTGCGCCATTCGTTTAACATGGGAAACGCGACATTCGGAAATCGCGAAAAACGGGCAAGTTTCGCCCGGTTCCCCGGCCGCTTGCTCGGCAACCGAGCATCGCAGCGATATGCGAGCAACACTATGTGATAGATAATCGATTGGCCTGGCGTATAAAATGTCGTGGAGAACGATGCGCGTGCCACGTGCAAAGTTGTGACCACTTGAATGATAAAATTGGCCTATTCAGGATTTAAATTGGTGCTCGGAAACCGTTCGACGTAGAAGGCTGAACCGGGCACCATTTTGCAGGCGCAGTGACCGTCTTCAAATTATATTTGTTACTCAAAGCTGTGAGACTAATATTTTGGCGTTGAAGTTGAAATGCAATATTTTTGGACCATTTAATACTTCACACCGCCGTAACACCCAAAACGAGGACAAACTTGACCGGCAAATTTACATAGACGGATAGCGTCGTTCTTGCTGACCTATATCCACCCAAAATATTATGTAAATCGCTCATAGGTAACTTATGCTGAAGTCAAACGTAAACGATTACCGACGCTAACATTGCGAAATAATTGCGTCGAATAAAATAGCATCGTTTAAGTTTGCCCAAGACTGACACTGCCGCAGTCAAATTAATCAATGAGCGCATGACTAGCAGACGTCGCACCTCCCTCCCAGGGAGATTTTGTTGAAGCCGGTTGACATATTTCAGGCATGTAAACCGCTAAAATGTTTTGGCAGAGACTGCGACACGGGAACGAGATACGGTAAGAAGATATGGGAACGAAATACGGCAACAAGATACGGAAACTGGGTACGAGAAAGGGATGCTGGAACGAGATGCGGGAACAGGATACGGGAATGAGATACGGTAACTAGATATGGTAAGGAGATATCGGAACGGTGTACGAGATACGGGAATGAGATACGGGAGCGGGTTACGGGAGCAGGATACGGGAGCGGGATACGGGAGCGATATACGGGAGCGGGATACGGGATCGGGATACGGGAGCGGGATAAGAGAACGGGATACGGGATCGGGGTACGTTAACAGGATACGGGAACGGGATACGGGAACGGGATACGGGAACGGGATACGGGAACGGGATACGGGAACGGGATACGGGAACGGGATACGGGAACGGGATACGGGAACGGGATACGGGAACGGGATACGGGAACGGGATACGGGAACGGGATACGGGAACGGGATACGGGAACGGGATACGGGAACGAGATACGAGATACGGGAACGGGATATGGGAACTGGATATGGGAAAAGGATACGGGAACGGGATACGGGAACGGGATACGGGAACGGGATACGGGAACGGGATACGGGAACGGGATACGGGAACAGGATACGGGAACGGGATACGGGAACGGGATACGGGAACGGGATACGGGAACGGGATACGGGAACGGGATACGGGAACGGGATACGGGAACGAGATACGGGAACGGGATACGGGAACGGGATACGGGAACGGGATACGGGAACGGGATACGGGAACGGGGTACGGGAACGGGATACGGGAACAGGATACGGGAACGGGATACGGCAACGGGATATGGGAACGGGATACGGGATACCGGAACGGGATACGGGAACGGGATACGATAACGGGAACGGGATACGGGATACCGGATACGGGAATGGAATACGGGAACGGGATACGGGAACGGGATACGAGAACGTGATACGAGAATGGGATACGAGAACGGGATAGGGTAACGTGATACGGAAATGGGATACGGGATACGGGAACTGGAACGGGAACTGGGGCGGGAGCGCCATACGGGATACGGGATACGGGATACGGGTACGGGATACGGGAAAGGGATACGGAAACGGGATACGGAAACGGGATACGGGAACGGGATACGGGAACGGGATACGGGAACGGGATACGGGAACGGGATACGGGATACGGGATACGGGATACGGGATACGGGATACGGGATACGGGATACGAGATACGGGATATAGGATACGGGATACGGGATACGGGAACGATATACGGGATACGTGATACGGGAACGGGATACGGGAACGGGATACGGGAACGGGATACGGGAACGGGATACGGGATACGGGAACGGGATACTGGAACGGGATACTGGAACGGGATACTGGAACGGGATACTGGAACGGGATACGGGATACGGGAACGGGATGCGGGAACGGTATACGGGAACTGGATACGGGAGCTGATTAAGGTATACGGGATACGAGAACGGGATACGGGATCATAAAATGGGAACGGGATACGGGATACGGGAACGGGATACGGGAACGGGATACGGGATACGGGAACGGGATACGGGAACGAGAACGGGATACTGGAACGGGATAATGGAACGGGATACGGGAACGGGATACGGGAACGGGATACGGGAACGGGATACGGGAACCGGATACGGGAACCAGATACGGGAACCGGATACGGGAACGGGATAAGGGAACATGATACGGGAACGGGATACGGTAACGGGATACGGTAACGGGATACGGTAACGGGATATGGTAACGGGATACGGTAACGGGATACGGTAACGGGATACGGTAACGGGATACGGTAACGGGATACGGTAACGGGATACGGTAACGGGATACGGTAACGGGATACGGTAACGGGATACGGTAACGGGATACGGTAACGGGATACGGTAACGGGATACGGTAACGGGATACGGTAACGGGATACGGTAACGGGATACGGTAACGGGATACGGTAACGGGATACGGGAACGGGATACGGGAACGGGATACGGGAACGGGATACGGGAACAGGATACGGGAACGGGAGACGGGAACGGGATACAAGAACGGGAACGGGGTACGGAATACGACATACGGACTACGGACTACGGACTACGGAATACGGAATAAGGAATACCGAATACTGAATACGGAATACGAGATACGGGAAACGGCTAGCATATATAAATTAGCTGGCTATATAAATTGCGCATCGCGCAATAAAGGCCATCTAGTATATTATAAATCCTAAAAGATGACCCGCCGCCGACGGAGTGACGCCCTAAATCAGTTCCTGTGCAGTCGTCTGATGGGTTATGAGAGTGATTTTTTGAGGACTTTTGGGTCTCGTGATTCAAAAGGTCGTATCAAGTTTTGGTGTCGATCCGACCGACGGTGCGGCCTCGGCGCGTGCGCACGTGCGCCATTCGTTTAACATGGGAAACGCGACATTCGGAAATCGCGAAAAACGGGCAAGTTTCGCCCGGTTCCCCGGCCGCTTGCTCGGCAACCGAGCATCGCAGCGATATGCGAGCAACACTATGTGATAGATAATCGATTGGCCTGGCGTATAAAATGTCGTTGAGAACGATGCGCGTGCCACGTGCAAAGTTGTGACCACTTGAATGATAAAATTGGCCTATTCAGGATTTAAATTGGTGCTCGGAAACCGTTCGACGTAGAAGGCTGAACCGGGCACCATTTTGCAGGCGCAGTGACCGTCTTCAAATTATATTTGTTACTCAAAGCTGTGAGACTAATATTTTGGCGTTGAATTTGAAATGCAATATTTTTGGACCATTTAATACTTCACACCGCCGTAATACCCAAAACGAGGACAAACTTGACCGGCAAATTTACACAGACGGATAGCGTCGTTCTTGCTGACCTATATCCACCCAAAATATTATGTAAATCGCTCATAGGTAACTTATGCTGAAGTCAAACGTAAACGATTACCGACGCTAACATTGCGAAATAATTGCGTCGAATAAAATAGCATCGTTTAAGTTTGCCCAAGACTGACACTGCCGCAGTCAAATTAATCAATGAGCGCATGACTAGCAGACGTCGCACCTCCCTCCCAGGGAGATTTTGTTGAAGCCGGTTGACATATTTCAGGCATGTAAACCGCTAAAATGTTTTGGCAGAGACTGCGACACGGGAACGAGATACGGTAAGAAGATATGGGAACGAAATACGGCAACAAGATACGGAAACTGGGTACGAGAAAGGGATGCTGGAACGAGATGCGGGAACAGGATACGGGAATGAGATACGGTAACTAGATATGGTAAGGAGATATCGGAACGGTGTACGAGATACGGGAATGAGATACGGGAGCGGGTTACGGGAGCAGGATACGGGATCGGGATACGGGAGCGATATACGGGAGCGGGATACGGGATCGGGATACGGGAGCGGGATAAGAGAACGGGATACAGGATCGGGGTACGTTAACAGGATACGGGAACGGGATACGGGAACGGGATACGGGAACGGGATACGGGAACGGGATACGGGAACGGGATACGGGAACGGGATACGGGAACGGAATACGGGAACGGGATACGGGAACGGGATACGGGAACGGGATACGGGAACGGGATACGGGAACGGGATACGGGAACGGGATACGGGAACGGGATACGGGAACGAGATACGAGATACGGGAACGGGATATGGGAACTGGATATGGGAAAAGGATACGGGAACGGGATACGGGAACGGGATACGGGAACGGGATACGGGAACGGGATACGGGAACGGGATACGGGAACAGGATACGGGAACAGGATACGGGAACGGGATACGGGAACGGGATACGGGAACGGGATACGGGAACGGGATACGGGAACGGGATACGGGAACGGGATACGGGAACAGGATACGGGAACAGGATACGGGAACGGGATACGGCAACGGGATATGGGAACGGGATACGGGATACCGGAACGGGATACGGGAACGGGATACGATAACGGGAACGGGATACGGGATATCGGATACGGGAATGGAATACGGGAACGGGATACGGGAACGGGATACGAGAACGTGATACGAGAATGGGATACGAGAACGGGATAGGGTAACGTGATACGGAAATGGGATACGGGATACGGGAACGGGAACGGGAACTGGAGCGGGAGCGCCATACGGGATACGGGATACGGGATACGGGTACGGGATACGGGATACGGGAAAGGGATACGGAAACGGTATACGGAAACGGGATACGGGAACGGGATACGGGAACGGGATACGGGAACGGGATACGGGAACGGGATACGGGATACGGGATACGGGATACGGGATACGGGATACGGGATACGGGATACGGGATACGGGATACGATATACGGGATACAGGATACGGGATACGGGATACGGGAACGATATACGGGATACGTGATACGGGAACGGGATACGGGAACGGGATACGGGAACGGGATACGGGAACGGGATACGGGAACGGGATACGGGATACGGGAACGGGATACTGGAACGGGATACTGGAACGGGATACTGGAACGGGATACTGGAACGGGATACGGAATACGGGAACGGGATGCGGGAACGGGATGCGGGAACGGTATACGGGAACTGGATACGGGAGCTGATTCAGGTATACGGGATACGAGAACGGGATACGGGATCATAAAATGGGAACGGGATACGGGATACGGGAACGGGATACGGGATACGGGAACGGGATACGGGGACGGAATAAGGGAACGGAATACGGGAACGGGATACGGGAACGGGATACGGGAACGGGATACGGGAACGGGATACGGGAACGGGATACGGGAACGGGATACGGGAACGGGAACAGGTCACGGGAACGGGATACGGGAACGGGATACGAGAAAGGGATACGAGCACGGGATACAATATACAGTCTTCACAGTCTTCGCTGTCTTCAGTCTTCAGTCTTCGCTGCGCGGCGCCAGCGGCCGGACGCGCGCGGGGCTCGTCCCGCCCCTCCCCACCGGCTCACAGACACCAACCCTGTGACTGTCGGTAGAGTGAATGTGACCTTTTCTGGCGCGATTGATCGAGTGGGTGTATTGTGTGACTGGACAGGATAACGACTACCGTGCGGCGAAAGTGAAAACGTGATATCAGGTGCGATACCAGCCCTGGCGCCGGTTCTGAGCTGGACTGTCTGCGGAGTGCTGGGTGACGTGACATCAGGTGCGATACCAGCTCTGGCGCTGGTTCTGAGCTGGACTGTCTGCGGAGTGCTGGGTGACGTGACATCAGGTGCGATACCAGCTCTGGCGCTGGTTCTGAGCTGGACTGTCTATGGAGTGCTGGGTGACGTGACATCAGGTGCGATACCAGCTCTGGCGCTGGTTCTGAGCTGGACTGTCTATGGAGTGCTGGGTGACGTGACATCAGGTGCGATACCAGCTCTGGCGCTGGTTCTGAGCTGGACTGTCTATGGAGTGCTGGGTGACGTGACATCAGGTGCGATACCAGCTCTGGCGCTGGTTCTGAGCTGGACTGTCTGTGGAGTGCTGGGTGACGTGACATCAGGTGCGATACCAGCTCTGGCGCTGGTTCTGAGCTGGACTGTCTGCGGAGTGCTGGGTGACGTGACATCAGGTGCGATACCAGCTCTGGCGCTGGTTCTGAGCTGGACTGTCTGCGGAGTGCTGGGTGACGCGGGAGCGACTTACCTTGCCTGCGACCGGACGTCCGGTAGTTGCGCTTGTGTTGTACTAGAAGCGTTGTAGTGTAAACACTATGCACGGTGAACTGTTGCGCTGTCTGGCGCTGCTGGCGGTGGTTCGCCTGTTTGTGCTCGCTGCCGCCCCGGCCCCTGCGCCGCCCTACAGCAGGGCTGGACGCTCCAGTGCCCCGGGCGGTGCGGCTGGCTCAGCTGACGCTAAGCTGCTGGGACGCGCTGCGGTCACGCGGCCGGCCCGACCCCGCCGTCCTGCTGCTGACCGCGGCGAGGTGACATGTCCAGGGGGCATGACCTGCCCTGCTCCGACGGAGACCGCGGCTGGCGGCGCGGCCAGGCGCACCCGGCGAGGGGTGCGGAGCAGGCGGCGCGGAGCCAGAGGTGGACGTGTCTGGAGAGCGCATGCGCGGCCCGGCCAGCTGTACGTCGGACAGCTCAACATACAGTCCCTGAAACCAAAGCTACTCGCGCTCAGGCAAGACATTGCCGAGCAAGAATATGACCTGGTGATCCTGAACGAGACATGGATGAAACCGTCAACTCACAACAGGCTGATCCCGATTCCTGGCTATCAGCTGAGTCGGCATGACCGCCCGGACGGCAAGGGCTACGGTGGAGTTGCCATAGCAACAAGACAGCCCCTGGAAGCGACCACCGTGGAACCTCCTGATCAGCCCATCGCCGGCTCCAAAATCGAGACGCTGTGGGTCCAGGTTCAGGCTGGCCCGGTTCGCGTCATGGTGTGCGCGGTATACCGGCCACCGATTCGGACCCAGGCGCGTGTGACCGCCGACTTGGCCGAGCTGGAACAGCAGCTACAGTACGTGCTTACAAAACACAGCGGCCCCATTGTCATCGCCGGGGATATCAACCTCAACATGAGCGCCGACAGCGCAACAGCTGAGCAGTTTCGGCAGTTCTTGCGTGGCTACTCCCTTCAGCAGCACATCACGGAACCGACATTTCGAGCATCTGGCTCCACCATCGATGTGATCGTTACGAACCAGAGTGTCGACAGGGCCGGTGTTGTCCACTGTGACTACAGCCCTCACAACTGGTCACGTGCTATGCTGTCCGTGTCGGACTTCAGACCCCAGCCGTGCACCCTCACCACCAGGTGCTGGTCTAAGTTTGACCCGGATGAGGCTGACCGCCAGATAGCAGCAGTGGACTGGAGCCCGGTGTTCACTAGTGACAGCCCGGAGGAGCAGTGGGACTATTTACTTATGGTGACAAGGCCCATCTTAGACACTTTGATTCCTGAAAAGCGGTTCAGAGTGCGCAATCCAGTTGCGCCACCGATCACGGACACTACCAAAGACCTCATGGCGCAGCGACGAGCAGCACTCCGGGAAGGTGACCGCGAGAGCTACAAACTCCTGAACCGTCAGGTCCAGGCTGCGATCCGGCGCGACACGCGGGAGGAGCTGGACCGGCGGGTGCGCCAAGCCGGACCTGGCGCCATGTGGCGCAGCGTGCAGCCCATAGTCGCATCCAAGCGGCCTGTCAGGTCCACTCCCAGTGCTGACGCGGATGCTATGAACAAATATTTCGTGGAAGTGGGTCCAAAGACGGCTCGTCAGGTAGACGCGGCCGGACCGGAGCTGCCGGTCCGTCTGCCGCGAGTCGCCATCGGAGGCTTCCGAGTCTCTCCCATCTGCCCGGGCGACCTGCGCCGCGTGGTGGGGAGAATGCGCAGTAGCACGGCGTGTGGTGCTGACGGCCTGTGCGTTCGATTCGTGAAGCGTTGTATGTCATCGTTGTGCCACATTCTCACTCACATCGTTAACACTAGCCTCGTCTCCGGTCACGTCCCTAGATCTTGGAAATTGACAATCGTTCATCCTATTCAGAAATCCTCAAAATCAACAAAAACCTCTAACTACCGACCCATTTCGATTTTACCGACTATCGCTAAGATCACTGAACGAGTCGTGTACGAGCAGCTTTTTTATTACTTTTCATCGCATCATCTGTTTTCTCCTAGTCAGCATGGTTTTAGACTGAACCATTCCACCGACACTGCACTGCTTACCGTAACTGACAAAGTGTTTACTGCAATGGACCACAGTTACGTCACTCTTCTCTGTCTTTTGGATTTGTCGAAATGTTTTGATGTTATCCCGCACGATCGTCTTCTTAGCAAGCTGCGTCTTTACGGTGTAGACGAGCGATGGTTTAATAGCTATCTGGCCGATCACTACCAACAAGTGCGTATTCGAACGCCATCTGGCGAGCGTGTTACCTCTCGGCCGCTGCTGAACCCCATCGGCACCTACCAGGGCTCAGCGTTGGGACCCCTGTTGTACTCGATTTATGCCAATGACCTACCTCTGTATGCGAACGATGCGGACATTGTGCAATATGCGGATGACACCCAGGTTCTGATCTCTGGGAGGCCTGGCGATGTTGGTTCCCTTGTAACTTCAATGGAGCAAACTCTTCTACAGCTTTCCCGATGGTTTGGCAAAAATGGGCTAAAAATTAACGCAGAGAAAACACAGCTTATAGTTCTCGGCTCTCGTCAAAACGTTCAGCGGCTCCCAGCCGTCAGCATCAATTTCATGGGAACCACTGTCGTCGGTTCTCCCACTGTGCGGAATCTGGGTGTCGTGTTTGATCAGAGAATGACGTTCTCGGCTCACATCGATGACCTAGTACGACGATGTACCGGTACACTGTGTGGCCTCAGCCACAGTCGTCATTGCCTGCCACAGCCCACTGTGATCCGACTTGTGGAAGGGCTGGTGATTTCCCTGATACGCTACTGTGTGACCGTCTACGGAGCTACCAACAAAACTCAGCTATGTCGCCTTCAGCGAATACTCAACTTTGGAGCTCGAGTCATCTCCGGACGCAGAAAGTACGACCACATCAGTGACGTGCTACGGGAGCTTAAATGGCTCACAGCCGAGAATATGTTTTTGTATCACGGCCTCACACTTCTGAACAAGATCCGGTGTATATCTGAGCCAGAGACACTTGCCCATGGTCTTATCACCAGACACGACATTCACCATCGCTCCACTAGGCAGTCGGATCAGCTTGTGACCCCTCAGATAAGATCTGAGTCAGGAAAGCGCAGGTTTTTATACTCTATCGTGACCAAATTCAACGGCCTGCCAGCAGCCATGCGTGATATGCAGCCCTCACTTTTCAAAGGCGAGGTGCGAAGATGGCTCTTAAGAAGTCAGTTTGGTGACGATGACTGATATGTCTATACATAAATACTGTGACACAATGTGACAGCGTGCGCCTGCTGTGAATGCCTGACTCCAGATTGTTCGCTGCTTATGCTTTTATGACTCGAGGTGCAGAATAGCCGTGTTTCACGGAGCTACCTCATGATGTGTATAAATAAATAAATACGGGAACTGGATACGGAACGGGATACGGGAACGGGAAACAGGAAGCGGATTCGGAAACTGGATACGGGAGTGGGATAAAGGATACGGGATCGGATACGTGAACGGGATACGGGATACGGAAACGGGAAACAAGATACGGGATACGGGAACGAGATACGGGATACGGGAACGGTATACGGGAACGGGATACGGGAACGTGATACAGGAACGTGATACGGGAACGTGATACGGGAACGTGATACGGGAACGTGATACGGGAACGTGATACGGGAACGGGATGCGGAAACGAGATACGGAAACGGGATACGGGAACGGGAACGGGAACGGGAACTGGAGAGGGAGCGGGACACAGGATACGGTATACGGGATACGGGAACGGGATACGGGATACGGGAAACGGGAACGGGATACGGGAACGGGATACGGGAACGGGATACGGGAACGGGATACGGGAACGGGATACGGGAACGGGATACGGGAACGGGATACGGGAACGGGATACGGGAACGGGATACGGGAACGGGATACCGGAAGGGGATACGGGAACGGGATACGGGAACGGGATACGGGAACGGGATACGGGAAGGGGATACGGGAACGGGATACGGGTACGGGATACGGGAACGGGATACGGGAACGGGATACGGGAACGGGATACGAGAACGGGATACGGGAACGGGATACGGGATACGGGAACGGGATACGGGAACGGGATACGGCAACGGGATACGGCAACGGGATACGGCAACGGGATACGGCAACGGGATACGGAATCTGGATACGGAATCTGGATACGAGAGCTGATTAAGGGATTCAGTAACGGTATACGGGATACATGAACTGGATACGGGAACGGGATACCGGAAGGGGATACCGGAACGGGATACCGGAACGGGATACCGGAACGGGATACCGGAACGGGATACCGGAACGGGATACCGGAACGGGATACCGGAACGGGATACCGGAACGGGATACCGGAACTGGATACCGGAACGGGATACCAGTACGGGATACCGGAACGGGATACGGGAAGTAGATACGGGAACAGGGAACGGCATACGGTCACGGGATACGCGAACGGGATACGAGAACGGGATACGGGAACGGAATACGGGAACGGGATACGGGAACGGGACATGGTAACGGGATACGGGAACGGGATACGGGAACGGGATACGGGAACGGGATACGGAAACGGGATACGGAAACGGGATACGGAAACGGGATACGGAAACGGGATACGGAAACGGGATACAGGATACGGGAACGGGATACGGGAACGGGATACGGGAACGGGATACGGGAACGGGATACGGTAACTGGATACGGGAGCTGATTAAAGTATCCCGGATACGCGAACGGTATACGGGATACGGGATCAGAATACGGAAAAGGGATACGGGAACGGGATATAAGATGTCGGGATATACGCGATATACGGGAACTGGATACGGAACGGGAAACCGGTAGGGGTTTCGGAAACTGGATACGGGAGCGGGATAAAGTATACGGGATCAGATACGTGAAGGGGATACGAGATACGGAAACGGGAAACGAGATACGGGATACGGGAACGGGATACGGAAACGGGATACGGCATACGGGATACGGGAACGGGAACGGGATACGTAATACGTAATACGTAATACGTAATACGTAATACGTAATACGTAATACGGAATACAGAATACGGAATACGAGAAACGAGATACGGAATACGGAATACGGAATAATGAATACGGAATACTGAATACGGAATACTGAATACGGAATACTGAATACGGAATACGGAATACGGAATACTGAATACGGAATACTGAATACGGAATACTGAATACGGAATACGGGGCACTGGAAACGGCTAGCATATATAAATAAGCTGGCTATATAAATTGCGCATCGCGCAATAAAGGCCATCTAGTAAATCCTAAAAGATGACCCGCCGCCGCCGCCGCCGCCGCCGCCGCCGGAGTGACGCCCTAAATCGGTTCCTGTGCAGTCGTCTGATGAGTTATGAGGAGGTTTTTTTCAGGACTTTTGGGTCCTGTGATTCAACAGGTCGTATCAAGTTTTGGTGTCGATCCGACCGACGGTGCGGCGTCGGTACGTGCGCGCGTGCGCCATTCGTTTAACATGGGAAACGCGACATTGTGAAATCGCGAAAAACGGCCAAGTTTCGCCCGGTTCCCCGGCCGCTTGCTCGGCAACCGAGCGTCGCAGCGATATGCGAGCAACACAATGTGATAGATAATCCATTGGCCTTGCGTATAGGATGTTGTCCAGAGCGATGCGCGTGCCACGTGCAAAGTTGTGACCACTTTCATGATAAAATTGACATATTCAGGATTTAAAATGGTGCTCGGAAACCGTTCGACGTAGAAGGCTGCACCGGGCACCATTTTGCAGGCGCAGCGACCGTCTTCAAATTATATGTGTTACTCAAAGCTGTGTGACTAATATTTTGGAGTTGAAGTTGAAATGCAATATTTGTGGACCATTTAATGCTTCACACCGCCGTAACACCCAAAACGAGTACAAACTTGACCGGGAAAATTTACACAGACTGATAGCACCGTTCTTGCTGACCTATATCCACCCAAAATATTCTGTAAATCGCTGATAGGTAACTTATGCTGAAGTCAAACGTAAACGATTACCGACGCTAACGTTGCGAAATAATTGCGTCGAATAAAATAGCGTCGTTTAAGTTTGCCCAAGACTGACACTGCCGCAGTCAAATTCATCAATGAGCGCATGACTAGCAGACGTCGCACCTCCCTCCCGGGGAGATTTTGTTGAAGCTGGTTGACATATTTCAGGCATGTAAACCGCTACAATGTTTTGACCAAGACTGCGAGACGGGAACGAGATACGGTAAGAAGATATGGGAACGAAATACGGCAACAAGATACGGAAACTGGGTACGAGAAAGGGATGCTGGAACGAGATGCGGAAACAGGATACGGGAATGAGATACGGTAACTAGATATGGTAAGGAGATATCGGAACGGTGTACGAGATACGGGAATGAGATACGGGAGCGGGATTCGGGAGCGGGATACGGGAACGGGATACGGGAACGGGGTACGGGAACGGGGCACGGGAACGGGATACGGGAACGGGATACGGGAACGGGATACGGGAACGGGATACGGGAACGGGATACGGGAACGGGATACGGGAACGGGATACGGGAACGGGATACGGGAACGGGATACGGGAACAGGATACGGGATACGGGAACGGGATACGGGAACGGGATACGGGAACGGGATACGGGAACGGGATACGGGAACGGGATACGGGAACGGGATACGGGAACGGGATACGGGAATGGGATACGGGAATATGATACGGGATACGGGATACGTGAACAGGGTACGAGAACGGGATACGGGAACGGGATACGGGAACGGGATACGGGAACGGGATACGGGAACGGGATACGGGAACGAGATACGGGAACGGGATACAGGAACGCGATACGGGAGCGTGATACAGGAACGTGATACGGGAACGTGATACGGGAATGTGATACGGAAACAAGATACGGAAACGGGATACGGGAACGGAGACTGGAGTGGGAACGCGATACGGGATACTGGAAAGGGATATTGCAACGGGATACGAGAATGGGATACGGGAATGGGATACGGGAATGGGATACGGGAATGGGATACGGGAATGGGATACGGGAATGGGATACGGGAATGGGATACGGGAATGGGATACGGGAATGGGATACGGGAATGGGACACGGGAATGGGATACGGGAATGGGATACGGGAATGGGATACGGGAATGGGATACGGGAATGGGATACGGGAATGGGATACGGGAATGGGATACGGGAATGGGATACGGGAATGTGATACGGGAATGGGATACGGGAATGGGATAGGGGAATGGGATACGGGAATGGGATACGAGAATGGGATACGGGAACATGATATGGGATACGGGAACGGGATACGGGAACGGAATACGGGAACAGAATACGGGAACGGAATACGGGAACGGAACACGGGAACGGAATACGGGAACGGGATACTAGAACGGGATACGGGAGCGGGATAGGGTAACGGGATAGGGTAGCGGGATACATACGGAAACGGGATACGGGAACGGGATACGGGAACGGGATACGGGAACTGGATACGGGAACTGGATACGGGAACTGGATACGGGAACGAGATACGGGAACGAGATACGTGATACGGGAATGGGATACGGAACGGTATACGGGAACGCGATACGGGAACAGGATACGGGAACAGGATACGGGAACAGGATAGGGAACGGGATACGGGAACGGGATACGGAAACGGGATACGGGATACGGGAACGGGATACGGGAACGGGATACGGGAACGGGATACGGGGACCTGATACGGGAACGTGATACGGGAACGGGATACGGGAACGGGATACGGGGACGTGATACGGGAACGGGATACGGGAACGGGATACGGGAACGGGATACGGGAACGGGAAACGGGAAACGGGAAACGGGAAACGGGAAACGGGAAACGGGAACGGGATACGGGAATGGGATACGGGATACGGGAACGGGATACGGGAACGGGATACGGGAACGGCATACGGGAACGGCATACGGGAACGGGATACGGGAACGGGATACGGGAACGGGATACGGGAATGAAATACGGGAACGGGATACGGGAACGGGATACGGGAACGGGATACGGGAACGGGATACGGGAACGGGATACGGGAACGGGATACGGGAACGGGATACGGGATACGGGATACGGGAACGGGATACGGGATACGGGATACGGGAACGGGATACGGGAACGGGATACGTGATACGGGATACGGGAACGGGATACGGGAACGGCATACGAGATACGGGAACGGGATACGGGAACGGGATACGGGAACGGTATACGGAACAGGATGCGGGATACGGGAACGGGATACGGGAACGGGATACGGGAACATGATACGGGAACAGGATACGGGAGCGGGATACGGGAAAGGGATACGGGAATGGGATCGGGTCACGAGAACTGGATACGGGAACGGGATACGGGAACGGGATACGGGATACGGAAACGGCATACGGGAATGGGATGCAGAATACGGGATATGGGAACGGGATACGGGAACGGGATACAGGAACGGGATACGGGAACGGGAAACGGGAACGGGATACGGGAACGGACTACAGTTACAGGATAAGGGAACGGGATACGGGAACGGGATACGAGAAAGGAATACGGGAACGTGATACGGGAACGGGATACGGGATACGGAAACGGCATACGGGAATGGGATACAGGATACGGGATACGGGATACGGGATACGGGATGCGGGAACGGGATACGGGAACAGGGAAAAGGATACGGCAACGGGATACGGAATCTGGATACGGGAGCTGATTAAGGGATTCGGTAACGGTATACGGGATACATGAATGGCATACCGGAACGGGATACCGGAACGGGATACCGGAACGGGATACCGGAACGGGATACCGGAACGTGATACCTGAACGGGATACCGGAACGGGATACCGGAACGGGATACCGGAACGGGATACCGGAACGGGATACCGGAACGGGATACCGGAACGGGATACCGGAACGGGATACCGGAACGGGATACCGGAACGGGAGACGGGAACTGGATACCGGATACGACAACGGGATACGGGAACGGGATACGGGATACGGGATACGGGAACGGAATACGAGATACAGAATACGGAATACGGAATAATGAATACGGAATACAGAATACGGGACACTAGAAACGGCTAGCATATATACATAAGCTGGCTATATAAATTGCGCATCGCGCAATAAAGGCCATCTAACGGGATACGTAATACGTCTAACGGGATACGGAACGGGATACGTAATACGTAATACGGAATACGAGATACGAGATACGAGATACGGAATACGAGATACGGAATACGGAATACGGAATAATGAATACGGAATACTGAATACGGAATACGGGACACTGGAAACGGCTAGCATATATAAATAAGCTGGCTATATAAATTGCGCATCGCGCAATAAAGGCCATCTAGTAAATATAAATTGTATTTCAAAATATAATCAAATCGTGTTTGGAGAGGAAAAATCCAAGGTGAACTATTTCCTTTAAAGGAAATAGTTCACCTTCAACATTAGTTTTAAACTGAGATAGCAGTTTTGTAGCCCGTGTTGGGAAACACCTGTCTGCAAGTTTTCTCCACTGAAAAGACTCTCCAGCCGAATATATTTGAGTTTTTGGCGAAGGAATGCGGTGCTGGGGAAAGAATATTGTACTGGTTCTAGCCCGGGCAGAGGCTATACCATCAGCCAATCAGCTTGCAGCTGGTGCTAGCAAGCGAATCGCCGGCCGCCGGTTGGCACATCTCCAATGCGAGTCTATCTTTACGCGACTACTTTCAAATCTGATTGGCTTAACCATTTTTTACATTCGCGTGACGTCAGAACTCTGACTCAGAGAGTATGCATATAGTTTTGATAAACAATACAAAATGTACGGCCTTCTGTCCTGAATCGGCACGATATAAGGCCATTTTTGACAATATAAAAAGAAATTGTATTAAAAAATATAATCAAATCGTATTGGTTAAATTTTTCCAAGGTGAACTATTTCCTTTAAGATGATTGATTTGGTCGCCGGGTAGAAAGCCGCAGCTTTAATTGTATGTTTGTTTCTGAAAAGCCGCGTGATTACAAATGAAATGACATTTGATTAAATTAGCTGTTTCACGTGCTTTAATTTGCGTGCGATAAGTATGCTGTTTATTTTTCTGTTGAACCTCCAGATTAAAAATAAATGTGTTAACCCAGCCACCCAAAACTACCTCACGGTAACTCCGATCGCCTGAACTATTGCCATCTGACGTCACGACCAATCAGAGAGCAGATTATTGTAAATTACGTAATTATACTAAATTACTTTTAAGATTGATAATTCGGTGGAATGTATAGTAAAGTGATAATTTATCAAATAAAAAAATACTGTTCAATAAATACATTAAAGTAGTGGATTAGGTAACATGCAACTTGTCCATTGAAACAGGTGGTGCTATTGCATTATTATCTATGCTATTGTGTCCAACCAAACTTCACTTTACTTATGCCAAAAACAACTCCAGTTAACCGTGTACACTGTGCGTCCAGCATTCAGCAGTACGTTGCTTTTATGCACGTCACCCAGTTTATAATGATCGGAACGGTGCCACGATAAGGCGTATTAGATAGATCTAACCGAATAAAGCTCCATCAAACAGCAAACATGTACATGATCCTATTCCAGGATGTTGTATTTCATTCGTGGTCATCATTTCCGAGTCTGATGATGTATGACTGTCTACATGATGAGCCTGTGGTGTAGATTAGTCACCCTGTGTCTTCTCGTCTGCCGAACGGCCGCTGCCAGGCGCCGGGGCTGTCTGAGCTGACGATAGCCAGTGGCGGCCGAAGGTATTTTCGGATGGGGGGCAAGCAAACCCAGGGGGCGCCACTACTCTACGGCCAAAGGTCTCCCCCCCCCCAACCCAGGGGGCCCCACTACTCTACGGCCAAAGGTCCCCCCCCAACCCAGGGGGCGCCACTACTCTACGGCCAAAGGTCCCCCCCAATCCAGGGGGCCCCACTACTCTACGGCCAAAGGTCCCCCCAACCCAGGGGGCCCCACTACTCTACGGCCAAAGGTCCCCCCCCCCCAACCCAGGGGGCCCCACTACTCTACGGCCAAAGGTCCCCCCCCCAACCCAGGGGGCCCCACTACTCTACGGCCAAAGGTCCCCCCCCCCAACCCAACCCCCCACCCAGGGGGCCCCACTACTCTACGGCCAAAGGTCCCCCCCCCAACCCAGGGGGCCCCACTACTCTACGGACAAAGGTCCCCCCCCCCCCCAACCCAGGGGGCCCCACTACTCTACGGACAAAGGTCCCCCCCCCCAACCCACCCCCCCCCCCCCAACCCAGGGGGCCCCACTACTCTACGGCCAAAGGTCCCCCCCAACCCAACCCCCCAACCCAACCCAGGGGGCACCACTACTCTACGGCCAAAGGTCCCCCCCCCCCCCAACCCAGGGGGCCCCACTACTCTACAGCCAAAGGCCCCCCAACCCCCAACCCCCCAACCCAACCCAGGGGGCCCCACTACTCTACGGCCAAAGGTCCCCCCAACCCCCCCCCCCCCCCAACCCAACCCAGGGGGCCCCACTACTCTACGGCCAAAGGTCCCCCTCCAACCCCCAACCCCCAACCCAGGGGGCCCCACTACTCTACGGCCAAAGGTCCCACCCAACCCCCAACCCAGGGGGCCCCACTACTCTACGGCCAAAGGTCCCCCCAATCCAGGGGGCCCCACTACTCTACGGCCAAAGGTCCCCCCCCCCAACCCAGGGGGCCCCACTACTCTACGGCCAAAGGTCCCCAACCCCCAACCCCCAACCCCCCAACCCAGGGGCCCCACTACTCTACGGCCAAAGGTCCCCCCCCAACCCCCCAACCCAGGGGGCCCCACTACTCTACGGCCAAAGGTCCCCCCAACCCAGGGGGCCCCACTACTCTACGGCCAAAGGTCCCCCCAACCCCCCAACCCCCCAACGCAGGGGGCCCCACTACTCTACGGCCAAAGGTCCCCCCCCCCAACCCCCCCCCCCCCCCCAAAAAAAAAAATGGCGCGAAATGGTATCTCCTCGGATTTAGGCCACTTTATTTTGCAAGGCCTCTAAATGGTCGCAAAAAAACGTCGGACAGGCCCATGTTGAAGTCTCAGGCCTTCCGAGGGCCCCTCAGGCCTACCGAGGGCCCTCTCAGGCCGACTGAGGGCCTTATATCGGCCTTAGAGGGCCCCTCGGGCTGGTTGGGGGCACCTCGTGGTCCCAGGGCAACTTCTTGGAGGGCCCCTCTTACAAATTTATGGAGGGGGGGAAATCATATGTTTTCCCCTCAACTTCTTGAGTGTGGGGGGGGGGGTAGCTGCCCCCTTCCCCCCGCCCCCTCCCTTATCCGCCGCCACTAACGATGGCGCTGTCCGATCTGACGATGGTGTCTGACCTGACGATGGTGCTGTCTGAGCTGACGATGGTGCTGTCTGATCTGACGATGGTACTGTCTGATCTGACGATGGCGCTGTCTCATCTGACGATGGCGCTGTCTCATCTGACGATGGCGCTGTCTGATCTGACGATGGTGCTGTCTGATCTGACGATGGCGCTGTCTGATCTGACGATGGCGCTGTCTGATCTGACGATGGCTCTGTCTGATCTGACGATGGTGCTGTCTGATCTGACGATGGTGCTGTCTGATCTGACGATGGTGCTGTTAGATCTGACGATGGCACTGTCTGATCTGACTATGGCGCTGTCTGATCTGACCATGGCGCTGTCTGATCTGACGATGGTGCTGTATGATCTGAAGATGGTGCTGTCTGATCTGACGATGGCGCTGTCTGATCTGACGATGGTGCTGTCTGATCTGACGATGGCGCTGTCTCATCTGACGATGGCGCCGTCTCATCTGACGATGGCGCTGTCTGATCTGACGATGGTGCTGTCTGATCTGAAGATGGTGCTGTCTGATCTGACGATGGCGCTGTCTGATATGACGATGGCGCTGTCTCATCTGACGATGGCGCTGTCTCATCTGAAGATGGCGCTGTCGGATCTGACGATGGCGCTGTCTCATCTGACGATGGCGCTGTCTCATCTGACGATGGCGCTGTCTGAGCCGCCACTGACGCCAACCACCCGCCCCGACCCGACTGATAAACGACCCAGCTCGGCCGGCTGGCCGTTCCCACGGGGTGGCCGGCCCGCCAGCTGGGAAGCTCGACAGCTCTCGACAGCTTGGCAGCTCGGCAGCTCGGCAGCTCGACAGCTCGGCAGCTCGGCACCGAGCAGGCTCATCAGCCCCGTCCACTGTCCGCGCTCGGCGGCGGTGGCGGTGGCGGTGGCGGTGGCGGTGGTGGCGGTGGCGGTGGAGGCGGCGATGTGCTGGTGGAATGGTGATGGCAGTGGTTCTGTGGCAGCGGTGAGGGCGTTTCTAATCTCCACGGCTCCACGGCTCGCCCACATTTAGTCTGTTTAATTTGCCACGGCGACAGATAAATCGGACGCCTGCTGGCGTTGACCTGTTCTCGGATGTGGAGGAGCTAACAGCGCTAATTACATCAATAGCTGGCAACGCTTTTAATTTATTAATAAATTGGACGTAGAGTTTCGTGTCATACATCAGCAGATAGCTCTTAGTTCCATCTATGCGAAGCGAGAGTCTCAGTGACACTATTGTTTAGGCTCTTAACCCTCGCCCGGGTAGGGCAAAATCGCTACGTGTTCGGGTAAGGGGGTACGACCATCCCCCCCCCTTAGCGTTTCGCCCCTAATTGAGCTAGAGCTTCGCGTCAAAGACGAGCGTGTTGCTTGTGACGTGAGGAAGCCGCTGATACCAGTTTTTAAGGTATTTGGTCAATAGGTGATCTCTGAGGTCATGTCAATGACCCAAAAGTCATCAAAATTGTAAATGCGTATAAATTGAATTTTATCGAGCTAGAATCGTGAATGAGCATATCACAATGCTCATTCTGGTGCCATGCTGGTGCCAAATTCGTAATCAGCGTCACACAATGTCCAAAAAACTCCCAAATTCCAAAAAGGTCATGTCAGGTCATCTGAGGTCAGTGACCTCGGTTGACCTGTGGAAGCGCATGACCTCAGTGAACATATAATATGTAAAATGGATCCCAAATTCGAAATCAGCGTCACAAAATGTCCTAGACACCACCAGAAGCCCCCAAAAAATCATTTGAGGTCATCGGAGGTCAATGACTTCAGTTGACCTCTAAAAAGGTCAATCGAGGTCACAATCTCAGTGGAAACCACAACTGTCACCTGGAAACACCTGTGCATATGCTCCTGAACAACACACACTCGAAAACTGCACAAGTTACAAGCATCGACACTGCGGGACGCCAGTTGCGCCTGACATGACCTTGATAAACAGGTCTTAGGTCACGGGTCATGTGGGTTAGAAATGCAAAATTTTCAGAGTATGTGGGAAATTTTCAAAAGTAGGGTACTGAAAGTTGCATCCAAATCGGTTGGAAACTACGCGAGTTATTCCAGAAAAACCGAGTGGGTGGCATCCGCCCCCCCCCCCTACCCGGGCGAGGGTTAAATCATAAAGGTGGTAATATTTTGAGACTGATATTCTAGGTTTAGCATAACTTTATTGTGTTCTGAATAAACGACAAATAAACGGTACAACAGCAGGGGTTGCGCGACATTAACATTTATACATGTGTTTCTCGAATATTAATTTCATTCCGAGGGTATAAACTACGGGTTTTCAAATAAGTTAATGCACACAGAGGACGTCATAAACCTGTAGAGTGAGCAGTGTAGTACAATAATTAGCTTTCTGAAGTGAGACTCCCGGCAATTCCTGGCTCTAACTAAATATGCCAAGCCAAACAGCTCATAGTCAGAAATCGGCTTTACTTTCAATCCTGGCCAAAAACGGCACTCGGAACGCATCCTCGTTGAGACGAAACCACCACGGCTAGCCTTCATGCCCCGGATGGCTTCATGTAATCTCCGCTGATCCGCTTTGTCTAGTTTTGTCAGCGCAATAGAGAGCCTCTGCCATCCATAACACGCTGCCGGCTGGTCTCATCACGAGAGAGGCGGTATGCCGGCCGTGCTGTGCCCCCCCCCCCCCCGGCGGCCGGCATAGCAGGCCGGCCGCGCCCCGGAGAACGCCGAGTAGTGGAAGGTGGCGGCCCGAATATTGATAGAGGTCTTTCTTATACGCCGACCAGCGCGTCCGGATCGGGCGAGCGAGGTCCGACAGCCGGCTCCTGATAGCACCAATCGTTGACATACAGCTGTGCACTATGCAGGGCAGGAGCTGACTGTATATCTGTAATTACAAGGGGCTGGGTCTGAGGCCGACTGTACAGTGGATAAGGCTGGCTGATAGTCTCCAAACCAGTACCTTTTATTTTATAGAGTTTAGTGTTTGTGCGAGATAAAGGCCTGTGGCCGAAATATTACAACATAATACTCTCATTTTGATAACATTGGATTTGCACATTTTCAAGGAAAATGTCATGCTTTTCAGTACCTTTTATCTTAAAAAAATATGTTAGGGCAAACCTTCTTTTGGATGGGCTTTTGGAGCAAAGCTGCTCGCAAAGCAGAGTTTCTTGCGTGCACCCTAACCCCTACCATCCTGATTCCGACGATATTAACCCCGACAGATGAAAATAATTAACAAAATGGTGTTGAGAAAACCACATACTAGCCGTTTTCACGAAGAATTATTGCGCTAAAAGATTCTGAAAAGTTTCTGAAAAGTTTTAGCACGTTTTGGTATAGAAGTCTTAGTTCGACGATCCATTCCAACTACACATCTCTAACATGCGATTTTTGGCTTGAAATGTCCGTCAGAATTGTGTAATATGTTGGTAAGAATATAATATGTTGACAAAATTGCGGTTTGGTGGTAATTAGCAAGATAAGTATTGATAGGTCAGTTGTGATGAAACTTAATCTCCACCGACTGAAACTTGTCAAAACTTCAGAACGATTCAGAACATTTTGTGGTGTGTGACGCAATTGGACGCAATGGACTCGCCCAATCCGGCCCAATCCGGCGGCTGGCCTGGGCGGCTTGCAGGGGCGTAGCTTCTCCAAACAAGTTGGGAGGGGTGCCTGAGCTGGACAAAAATCGCTTAAAGTACCATGAAAATCCACAAAATGCAGATTTCTCCCCGAATTTGACCCACTTCTTTCGTCATAGTTGGGGGGCTGAAGTCCCCCCCCCCTCAACTGAATAGGAGCCTACACCCCTGGCAGCTTGGCTTTGTCTATGTGCGTGCGGCACGCGGGTCGGAAGCGGCGACGAATCTATGCTGGCACATCACTGCGCATGCGTAGACAGACCTGTGATCCATGACGCTGCCATATTTAGTAACTCGTATGACGGTATGCTAAACTGAACGAATGAACTCTAGCAGGAGCGGTGCCACGGATTTTTGTCAGGGGAGGCAAGTCGAAATTTAGAGGGCCTCCATTTGAGAGGGGACCTCCATTTGCGAGGGGCCTCCATTTGAAAAGTGGCCTTTGACCTCCATAGGGCTCCTCTCACCTTCCCTGTAGCTTCCAAAGGGCCGCTTCTGAACTTCAGGGGCACCTCTAACCTCCATAGGACCCCCTCTGGCCTACAGGGGACCAGGAGCGTAGACAGGATTTCTCCCAGGGCGGGGATGGGATCAGAGGGACCCTCGTAGCCAAGGTGGCCCACATAATTAAAATAGTACAGTAGGTTGTATGTTGTGACAAATAACTTTCGACAACGAAAAAATATATTTTTATTTTTGGGAATCAAAACTCAAAATTTTGCAAATCCGTGATAGCCATTTCAATATAATGTTATTTCCTTACTTTCTGCTTTTTTATTTGCAATTTGCTTAAAAACTAGATTGTCTACGATTTTTCGAACATTTATTGTTTTTCCACCAAAATGGCATGACATGACGTGATTAAAACGTCATTAATGATCTCCCAAAGTACTACACGATTCGCATTGAAATGTTGTGATAAGACGAAGAATGGATGCAGTATAAAGTACTGCAAGGTTGACGTCGATATTGACTGCAAGGTTGACTGCAAGGTTGACGTCATTGTTTTCAAGTTATTGAAAAAATCAGGAAGAGGGGGGGGGGGCAGATTCTGCCACCTCCAGCGGGGCGCGGGTTAATCAAAATAATATCCTGAATCTTTTTCAATTCGGATTGAGGAAACAATACAGAACGTTCATGCCGATTGTGCACATGTACGATGAAGTTACAAAATATCTACAAAATAACGAAATAACATGCTTCTTATATCTTGATTTACAGAAAGCTTTGGATACCGTTCGCTTATAAATGTTCTCGAAAAAAATACACCACGTTGTGATACTAGGGGTTTCTACAACACGATAGAGTCATATCTTAACACGCGCCCTGGAGGGCCTCTGATAATTACACGCCCTGGTGGGGGCAGATTCCGCCCCCCCCCCCCCTAGGATCTCGAAAACCACGCAACGTAGCGACAATCGGAAAACGGCGTTAGATAAGCTCGAGCCAAGCTCTATGGAAGATATTTCTGTATTTTTAGGTCAGGTCAATATTGAGGTCACCAGAGGTCATCAAAGGTCAGATTTTCCAGTTTTAGGACTTCGCTCGAAAAAAAACAAATATCTCGGGAACTATGATAGCTAGGAACAAACAAACAAAAAAGCAATCGAAAGCTCTTTAAATATTTAATCGCCATCTGTGTGTCCTCAAATTTGATCTCAGGTTAATATTTTAGCCTCCAGAGGTCATGAAATGTAAGAAGAAGAATTTTGTTTTGGCAAAACAGTTTTACGCAAATAACTTTTTACCTAATGAAGATAAGGCACTATTTGTTACGCCATCGTGTTTGTCTCGTCAAGGCGCTTCTAATTCAAAATCGTAGAAGGATTAAGATTTCCACTGGGGGTCGCTCAGGAAAGTACGGGCCAACGTGTTTGTCCGGATGTGTGTCCAGACGAGATCTTTGGCCACCTCTGCAGGTTGACGCTGCGGTTATTGGTTCGGAAGATAACCAGGGGGGGGGGGCGAAAAACGCCACCCCAGCCAATGGTGTTCGGCTGAGACCCCATCCAATGCCGGGTTAATAATACGCGTACATTGTCAAAGCCTTGTACTCCTCTCCGACGTGACTAGCATACACTGAAAAACAATGACAACTTTGACTGGTCTTCCTTCGAGAGCCTCACCGGCGCTCGACCGGCAGACCATCTCTACCACCACAGGACCCTCTAAAGGACAGCAAAGGCCCTCTACAGATCGGCAGGGGCCTCTAAAGGCCGGCAGATGACCATCTGCAGATCGGTAGAGCCCGCTAAAGGCCGACAGAGGGTCCTATACAGATCGGCAGGGGCCTCTTAAGGTCAACAGAGGGCCCTCTACAGATTGGCTGGGACACTGCAGATCGACAGGGTCCCTAAGGGCTGGAAGAGGGCCCTTTTCAGGTCGACAATGTCCTCTAAATGCCGACAGAGTCCCTCTGCAGATTGGCCGGGCGATCTACAGATCGGCAGGACCCTCTAAATGTCGGCAGGGCCATCTAAAGGCCGACAAGGCCCTCTAGAGGCCGGAGGGGCCCTCTAAAGGCCGTCAGGGCCACCTAAAGGCCGGCAGAGAGCCCTTTATAGATTGGCTTGGGCACTCTGCAGATCGACAAGGCCCCTAAAGGCTGGAAGAGGGTCCCCTACAGGTCGGCAGAGCCCTATAAATGCCAGTAGAGGCCCTCTGCAGATTGGCAGGGCAATCTGCAGATCGGCAGGGCCCTCTAAAGGCCGGCTAAAGGTCGACAGGGTCCTCTAGAAGCCGGAAGGGCCCTCACATGCTGGAAGGGCCCTCTAAAGGCCACCAGGGCCCTCTGCAGGTCGGCAGGGCCCTATAAATGCCGGCAGAGGCCCTCTACAGATTAGCAGGTCGATCTACAGATTGACAGGGCCCTCTAAAGGCCGGCAGAGGGCCCTCTCCAGATCACCAGGGACCCTCTACAGATCGGCAGGGCCCTATAAATGCCGGCAGAGGGCCCTCTACAAACAACAGGGCCCCTCTAAATGCTGGCAGGGGGACATCTGCAGATCGGCAGGGCCCTATGAAAGCTGGTAGAGGGCCCTCTCCACACTGTCTGGGCCCTTTTGTACGTATTTACATATGCATGCCTTTAACAGACAAGCAAGTGCTGTTATTTATTCGTGTTACGATTTGTTTAGGTTGGTGGGCGTTCTTTTATGCGACGTAAGGCGTTTCCCGGGCGCCTGACACCATCCAAAACACTGGGACCTTCGGCCCCAGGGGGCCCTCGCTCGGTCGCCAGAGGGGCCTGCCTGGCCTCCAGGGGGGCCATGGCCCCCTTGCCCCCCCCATTGCCTACGCCCTTGCAGGGGACCCCTGGCCTTTGACCTCCAGAAGGCCTATCTGGCTTCCAGAGGGCCCCCTCTGGCCTTCGGTGGCCTTTCTGACCTCCAAAGGATCCCCTCTGACCCCTAGGGGCCCACCTCTGACCTCCCCTCTGACTTCCAGATGGCCTCCTCTGGCCAGCTGGAAGTCAAGTCTGGCTTCCAGGGGCACCTGTGACCTCTGCGATGGGGCCTGCGAGATGGGGCCTCTTCGAAACATGGAGGGACCTCCTTAAATGACAGAAGGGGCAAAAATATATGTTTCCCCCCCCCTGCCCGACGACAGGGGGGGGGGTGACTGCCCCTCCTGACTCCCCGGTGGCGCCGCCGCTGGACTCTAGACGCATATGTTCTTTAAAAACGTCAATTTTGTATCATAAACTTGTTATGAGGTCAATACATGTTTCCATAACTATTGAATAGTGATAATATCGCCTAAATCAGTAATTTATTTCTTGGAATGTATAATATACCAAGACTTCTATACCAAAACTTCTCAGAAACTTTTCACAAACTATTCAGAAACTTTTCAGCGCAATAATCCTTCGTGAAAACGGCTACTAACACGTTCTTACGCCTTTACCAAGTTAATACACGGTGTCAACGAACCTATGAACCTTACATGAGCCTGCTTGGGCCCGTTTATATCATTGGACCCCTGGGTGAATACTGGATAAGACCTCTCCCGCGAGGAAATCCGTACGACGACACTAGTCGCCAGTGAATGTCAGTGGCTCGAATATCTAGCTCATGATAAAATATGATGACTCCGCGGCTGGTATTGTGACCCAGTCCGCTCAATTGATCCGGCCGCCCGCCGGGCACCGCCTTTCGGCTCGGCCGAATCCGCCACCCGACACGGACTAATCTGAAACCTATGACGTCATCGATCGTCGGTGATGGTTGGCGGGCCGGGGGTCGGATTTCTCGTCCCAGTGGGCGGCACCGCTGTCAATCGACGCTGAATAAGCAGCGTTATCGGCAGTTTCCGCAGCCCGCGCCCAGTCAATCGAGCCCGGACAAAGATTGCCGGGGGTGACGGCACGGCTCCACCACAGCCACGGAGAGGCGGCCGGTAATAAATAAGGTGAATGGGATTTAGGAATATTAAATTTGGATAATAAAAGCAGGATTTTCGCCCTTCCCTCTTTCTCTCTGCCTCTCATCTGCGCTTCCGTTTTTGTAGGTTCTCTCCGAGTTCCTTTTATCTTTACGGCCATGCAAACTTGGTGGGATTTATCGGGAATGCCTCGCCTCCTTTATCAAGCAGCAACACAAGTATTTAGGGAATCATTACCCACTGGGAATCATTTTTAAATATTCGTTGAGTTACCAGTATTTAAAGTAAAACAAAACATATTCACGCTATTCAGAGAAGTCAATGAACCTGTATTTGTATGCAAAATAAACTATGTAAGGAATCCTGGCATACCATTTCAGCAGTCAAGCGTTTACCATATTCATTTACATCACCCAACACAGTAGGTATGTCTTCTCTCATTCCGATATTGGGGCTCACGGATGCGATGGCGGCTGAGGCCATATTATTGTCTCATTCATATATGCAATAAACAGCATCAAAGTATATTCAGTCACTCTAATTGATGGCTTCTTTTGGTTGCATCAGCAAACCATCTCCATTGAACAACCACTGAAATACCTCCAGAGGCAATTCATCATCCTACATTGTGTCAGCCACCTCATCACATCCGGCCGTTTTCCACGGTGCATTGCTCCTCCCTGAAGCTGGCATTACTGCTGGACGGAGAGAGCGCTGATCCCCGTGGACACTCCTGATCCTGAGTGCCGGCCGCCGAGAGCACCTTCCACTGACGGAGCGGGATGGTCCTCTGTGTGGCGCCGACAGCGCAGAGCGTGCTGCGTGCTGCGGTGTGATGTGTGATCCGGAATGTGTGATGTGGAATGTGTGATGTGGAATGTGAAATGTGTGATGTGGAATGTGTGATGTGGAATGGGTGATGTGAAAGGTGGGATGTGTGGTATGTGACATGTGATATGTGATGTGTGATATGTGATGTGTGATGTGTGATGTATAATGTGTAATGTGCAATATGTGATGTGTAATGTGTGATATGTAATGTACGATGTGTAATATATGATGTGTGATGTGGTGTGTGATGTGTGATGTGTGATATTGGATGTGTGTTATGTGATGTATGATGTGTGGTGTATGGTGTATAATGTGTGATGTGTGATGTATGATGTATGATGTGTGATGTGTGATGTATGATGTGTGATGTATGATGTGTGATGTGTGATGTATGATGTGTGATGTATGATGTGTGATGTATGATATGTGATGTGTGATGTGTGATGTGTGATGTGTGATGTGTGATGTGTGATATGTGATATTTGCTGTGTTATGTGTGATATTTGATGTGTGATGTGTGATGTGTGATGTGTGATGTGTGATGTGTGATGTGTGATGTGTGATGTGTGATGTGAGCTGCGTGCTGCCTGCTACGAGATGTGCGTCGAGAGTGGTGTGCTACGCACGGCGTGGTGCCTGCTGCGTGTCTCATGATGCGTGCCCCTGTCGTGAGGTCAACGGGCCACGCCACTGCCGCCCATGCTGGAGTGCCGGCTGGGGTTGTCGTAGGCGGGGGGCACTGTATGGTACTGCTGCACCGACTCGCTCGCCGTCGGCGCGTAGCTCGCCGTCGGCGCGTAGCTCGCCGATCGGGCGCGCTCCTGTGCTGACTTAGAGACGGCGGTGCCGGAGGCCAGGCTGCGGATGATGACGCAGCTGAAGATGAAGCCGACCACCTGCAGGCCGACCAGCACGGCGATCACCGAGAAGCCGAAGATGGCATAGCTGGCGATGACGCCCCTGATGGTCTCGCTGCACCCGCGCGGGAAGATCATGGTGACGTTGGTGATGACGTGAGGGTGGGTTGTCGAGCTGTTGCAGTCCAGGTAGTTTTGCTGTGTGATAAGTGGCGAGTTGCAGCACGATATTGGTATGGAGTGGTTGGCCTCAACGTAGTCCATGTATGAGTGGACGCCACAGCACTTCAGTTGTTGTTGAATGGCGTGAATAGGCTTCCACTCGTCCTGCCGGTAGTCTTGGGAGTACTTGATTTTGGTCAGCACAAGTTCCTCGACGACGGCTGGTGCCTGATCTTTCTGCCACACGATGATACCGACGACAACAATTTCTACCGCTAGAACAACTCCCAGGAGGCCGGCATAGATAACCAGAAGACATCGGTGGTCCGCCGCGGCTCCGCAGCATCCCATCAAGCCGATGATGATGACGAGAGAGCCGGTGACGATGGCAATGACGCACATGACAACACGAGTCTGGAGCAGCATCTTCTCAGCATCGGCGTAACTGGCACTGGATAGCCAAAGGTTTGGTCGGTCATCGCTGTCGACTTGTGTGATAAGATAGAGATAAAAACCTGCCAGGCATACTCCAATGACACCCACAAACCATATTATTAAGTTCAATGCGAAAACACTCAACTGTAGGAATCTCGGGCAAGTCGACGACATTTCTACTGCTGTAATACGTTGTGACGTCAACAGGGACCGTTAGCAAATTGGCGGTTTCTTCAGAATTCGTTTACTGCATAGCAAACTATGTCGATAAATTTGCTTATCTTAACATTTCTTGTCAATATTTGGGAATAATTAAATTGATACTTTCATTTCGCATCATCGCCTATTTTCTTTCGGTTAAGAGTTTTGAAATCAATATCCAGCTCGTGGTTGTATGTACCGGGGTCTCGGAACTGGAGAAATTATCACTTTGACACATCATTATTTGAACACGCTTTTTTAGTCGGGCTACTGACTGTATGGCCTTGGTCTACTGTGTCAGAATCAGACATCAGTCGTCATACATCACAATCAGACATCAGTCGGCAGACATCAGAATCAGACATCAGTCGTCGTATTTCTGAACATTTCGTGCATTGTGCAACATATTAACATCTCATTTATTTTTTAATGGAGAACAATTGATAATTGACAGAACTGATTATAACAATTGATGGAAAAATTAATGTTTCAAATGTTGTTTGATTGTACATGTCTCTTGGAGAGTGAAAGGCTTAAATAATATTTATTTAAAGTTATGTATTAGAAACATTCACGTTTTTATAATGCGTTAGAGATTGACGAGCAGAAGTCAAGGAAAATATAATATTGCCGTCCAAACTATTGCCTTCATCTTTTACCAAAATATGAGTCCTCAGCTCAGCACCCCTAAATGTCACTAGTCTTTATGCCTGATATGAGTTCATTAAAATAAAGTAAATGGGGTTTCTCGTGAAATGCGGCAAATTTCGCACAAGTTATATAGTTTCCCACTTTTAATTAAATCGTAAACTGGAAAACTTGCAATATCGCCAAAGCTGCACTGGACCGACACATTTAAAGGTCGTTGTTAAAATATCATCCATGCTATATAATATATAATAAATATGCTGTATAATAAATATCATCCATCCATGCTAATACCATGCTTAGACGAAATGCAATGCCATCACAGCCGTGACGACGCGTTACATAAGATTACTAACTTGACGTATGAATAACGAACCATTCAGGCACGCACTTAAACGCAGAATGAATAGACGGGTAACTAGGATGGCACGGCATCGAGATAGGAGTGGTGCCACTCCAAAGTCAACTCAGACTATCTCTTATATAAACGACCTGCATAGTCCAGAGTGGTTCGTTGGTTACCGGCGTGTCGCGATGCAGCAGGATGGGCAAACTAGTACAATGCATAAGACATCCAGTCCCAATGCGAACACAACTAGCATCGTTAGCATTTCGGTATGTTCATTTATGAGGCAGTTTTTGGATGAGGTTTGGGAAATGACACTTCACTAACTCACGCCAATACTGAATACCTAAAGCAAAACTGAAATCGTCGTTAGCCGGCGAATTCAAATGTGGCGTCTAGGAAATATTCTGTCGCGTGTAAACTGTTGTATGATAGTTTGTGTGAATATAACGTCCGACATTCTTTGTTCCGGCTTCGTTCGTAAAGCTTCCCAAACTTCCCAAACTTCTTCTTGAACACCCCAAGTGACGCGCCGATACTGTCGTTGGAATAACAAAACATCTTGTGTTATTTTATATAATGTACCTAATGATGTATATGACTACTGATTAGTGTTCTTCCCTGATAAAGCTGTTTCATATTCAGCATGAATGTAATTTCCGAAAGAAGATGCAGCAATCTAAAACAAATTTATGCCAAAACTATGTAACAACATACACTGGGAAATCTAACCGTGCCATTCGTAATGAAACAAACAACCTTCTGTAATTTTTACCTAAAAACAGATAAATTGCTACGATTTGCATGTTTTTCTATTTAATTACACAAATAATGTGTAAAACGATTATTATGTATGCATATCAATATTAAGTAGTTCATCGATGACCAGCAGTGATTACCAACGCCATTCTGCAGATGCGTCGCTCTAAACTGTTGTCCATTGCTCTGAAAAGTTGCATTACGAAGACATATGCTAACGATGCCTGGTTGTATTGTACGCACTGGAAGACAAACAGCGCGGTCAATTTAATCATCGATTGTTCATCTGGCAATTTGTCTGTCCATGAGCTATGCCCACGCGAGGCCCAGGTGCTGACGCCCTCGCCCTCGCCCTCGCCCTCGCCCTCGCCCTCGCCCTCGCCCTCGCCCTCGCCCTCGCCCTCGCCCTCGCCCTCGCCCTCGCCCTCGCCCTCGCCCTCGCCCTCGCCCTCGCCCTCGCCCTCGCCCTCGCCCTCGCCCTCGATCTCGCTCTCGCTCTCGCTCTCGCTCTCGTTCTCGCTCTCGCTCTCGCTCTCGCTCTCGCTCTCGCTCTCGCTCTCGCTCTCGCTCTCGTTCTCGCTCTCGCTCTCGCTCTCGCTCTCGCTCTCGCTCTCGCTCTCGCTCTCGCTCTCGCCCTCGCCCTCGCCCTCGCCCTCGCCCTCGCCCTCGCCCTCGCCCTCGCCCTCGCCCTCGCCCTCGCTCTCGCTCTCGCTCTCGCACCGCCGGCCGTGTGATCAGCTTCGGTACGTCACGATCTGGCCAGCTCAGCACCCCAGGACGGTCCAATCTGCTGCTGACAGTGGCTGAGCAATGACCACTCAGCAGCAGCCGCACACACACGGTGGTCCGGGGAGCAGGAGGTGTTACATCAGCACTAGTTGCGCCAGTACCGTGCCTCGCCCCACTCCCCAGCCAACACCAGGCCGTCGTTACAACGATCGTTCGAAAACCGACTCATTTCCAAGTTTCAAGGAAAGGCATAGCAAGTCTTACCGCTGAAATTGGGTTTAAATTAGTTTGTAATGCACAAGGAAGCAAAATCTGATAAGTTGATGGAATTATGTCAGCCTTCCTATGAATTGTAGTACAAACGAACTTGTTTTGGCCATTTTGGATTCACCAGTGTCTGTCCCCAGCCCATCCGTTTCCCCCGCTCTCCCTGCTCCCCAGCCCATCCGTGTCCCCGCTCTCCCTGCTCCCCAGCCCATCCGTGTCCCCGCTCTCCCTGCTCCCCAGCCCATCCGTTTCCCCGCTCTCCCTGCTCCCCAGCCCATCCGTGTCCCCGCTCTCCCTGCTCCCCAGCCCATCCGTGTCCCCGCTCTCCCTGCTCCCCTGCCCATCCGTTTTCCCCGCTCTCCCTGCTCCCCAGCCCATCCGTGTCCCCGCTCTCCCTGCTCCCCTGCCCATCCGTGTCCCCGCTCTCCCTGCTCCCCAGCCCATCCGTTTCCCCCGCTCTCCCTGCTCCCCAGCCCATCCGTGTCCCCGCTCTCCCTG
>JAXIVJ010002264.1:0-67500 GCA_036785665.1 Chirona hameri
ATACTGATGAAAACACAAATCTGCATTTGTTTTATAATTACGTTACATCACTCGACATGTAAGATATTCAGAACTTTGCACCTCTATACACAATTTGCACCTCCATCACCACTCAAGCCCCCAGAAACCCAGTCAAACCACTTTTCCGCCGAGCCAGCGCTCTACGTATCGGTGACCTCTGACCCTTACGATGCCGGTTTGTAAGGCGGACATAGGACGACTATTGGCTGACGCGGAGTCTACGGCTACTACGTTCTTACTACAATGAATAGCCTCTACTCGAGGATCCGCTAAATGCGAGCTACTACGCACGATGCTCTGCCGGCGTGGGCTTACAACTCTCCGATCATAGGCGGTCTCAGGGTCGAGATGCTCTCAGTGGGGAGTACACTCAAGTGGGGAGAGAATCAGGTTTTTCGAATATTGTGATTTTATTTGAAGTCGTAGAATAGTGAAAAGTGATAGAGAGCTGCCTATTTGTACGACAGAGATGTGCCGCTTTTTTTTAAAGGAATACCTATTGTTGTTATGAAACGCTGCTAGGTTTTACCCATCTACAGTAGTACCTACCATTACTTTTGCAGTGACCTGTACAGAGACCATATACAGAGGAATCAGTTAGGCCAGTATAATAGACAAGAAATGTTCTAGAAGTGATAACTAGAGCACAAATTGGTAGTCAGAGCTATTTACATACTATCTGCAAATTGCGAATCCCGTTCCACTGTAAATTGCGAATCCCGTTCCACTGTAAACTGCGAATCCCGTTCCACAGAACTGAGGACACAACTGTGGTTTATTTTTAATCTATACGCGTCACACATTATCCATTGTATTCCTACTACACAAAATTCAAGTTTTATAACGGGCAAACATAAAGGTTTTGTCTGAAAGTACTTAAGCAATAAAAAGCAATCAAAACAAGAGGAACATCCTTTTTAAGATTAGTTTTAACCCGCGCCCCGCTGGGGTATTCAGCGGAGCACTGGGGGGGGGGGGCTGTTCCCTAATTATCCCCCAAACCAATAATCGCAGAGAGACGCACAAGGCGACAATTGAAAGCTCTCAATGAGGCGCATATAAAACATACGCAACATTTGTCAATATAAGGTCACATGCCAGGTCATAGTCAGCTCCTGTCGAAGGTCAAAATGAGTCATGAGTTACCCATACTCGGAGTCATAAGTCAGTCACAAATAAAGATATTGCTTTGAAATTTGGCTTAGGTATTGCCCTTATTTGTTTCTCTAAAATGTCTTCCGGTTTTTCAATATCTTTGAAAATTTCATTTTATGGACATTTTTCCGAAAACAAAATATTTGTATAGATTGTTTGGGTCAAAACTCAAAATTGTGAACACCCGAGATAGCCATTTTGAATCAAGACAATGTCATTTTCTTTCTTGTGACGTTTTTATTTCCAATTTTCTTCAAAACTCCATTTTCTACGATTGTTTTAACCCTCGCCCTACGGGAGCTTGTTCACCTTCGCCCTACGGGGGGTGAAAAAACTATATTTATTTGTGACTGACGTATGACTCCGTAAGTATGGGTAACTCATGTGGTTATTTGTTTAAATTACATTTTTGGCTTTTAGTGACTAGATACAAAACATATAAATGCCACCACTGTATTTTTTAGAGAAACTGACCTAGCAACATGCCTTTTTCATTTATATTAATCAATTTCAAATTTTGACCATATGTGACCTGACCTTGACCCGAACTTCACCTAAAGGCTATTATATGGGGTCAGGTTATGATAATGTCTAAGACTATCTAATTATACATGTTAAATAACCCATATAAGATGTGTTGCATGACTTTTGTAGACCTCGTGCCAATCGTGACCTTTTGAGACCTGATTTCGACCTTGACCTTTGCTTAAAATCTCACTTTCGCTTATGCGGGAGATGTATTATACCTTTGAGAGCACTTTGTGCGATAATAGTCGCAATATAAAGCGTTGAGTGGAAAGTATGCCCCACCAACTCAAATACCTTGATTTTGACCTTTGACATGAACTGACCATGACCTAACATGTGACCTTATTTTGATAAATGTCGCGTATGTTTTATATGCGCCTCATTGAGAGCTTTCAATTGCCGCCTTGATCGTCTATCTGCGATTGTTTGTTTAGCAGATAATGAGGGGTCATCACTTCACCCCCCGTGTTCCGCTGAATACCCCAGCGGGGCGCAAGTTAAAACCAATCTTAAAAAGGATGTTCCTCAGATTGTTTTTGTATTGCTTAACTACTTTCAGACCAACCATTTATGTTTTCCCGTTAAATAACTTTAATTGTGTATAGTAGGAATACACTGGATCATGTGTGACGCGTATGAGATTAAAAATAAACCACAGTTGTGTCCACAGTTCTGTGGAACGGGATTCGCAATTTACAGTGGAACGGGATTCGCAATTTACAGATAGTATGTAAATAGCTCTGACTACCAATTTGTACTCTAGTTTTCACTTCTAGAACATTTCTTGTCAATTCGACTGGCCTAACTGATTCCTCTGTATATGGTCTCTGTACATTGAAGATGGTGGACTGAAAGCCGTTGTTTAAACTGTTTTCCATAAATCGGTCAGTTTTCAAATTACATCAATAAAGCACGTCGTTTGCATCAATCAATAGCTTTCTCAGATTTCGCCTTGCTTGCCGTAGTATGGTCAACAGCTAACTTTGTCGAGCTCTAATTGGTCACTTTTTACGTCCGCTGATCACAGTTGTAAAACATTCCGCAATTATGATCAATATTATCCAAGCAACCTGTCTCTCAAGAAACTCTCCGAGTAACAGCTCAAACAGGAGGAATGCAAACACATCCACATTTATTTACAATACATTGGTCGAATCAGGATAAATACCGCATTCATTATTCAGAGGACAGACACTCATCAGATTTATCACGCAGCATTGGTTTAATGGGCGGGCTTGTAGGCCGGGGCAGGGTGGTGAGGGGCGGGCTTGTAGGCCGGGGCAGGGTGGTAAGGGGCTGGCTTGTAGGCCGGGGCAGGGTGGTAAGGGGCTGGCTTGTAGGCCGGGGCAGGGTGGTAAGGGGCTGGCTTGTAGGCCGGGGCAGGGTGGTGAGGGGCGGGCTTGTAGGCCGGGGAAGGGTGGTGAGGGGCGGGCTTGTAGGCCGGGGAAGGGTGGTACTCGGGGTAGGTGGCCTCTCCGTCATAGGTAACCTCGGCGTTGTATCCGCCGTAGTGGTCAGCCGTGTACTTGACGTGCTGGGTACGGCCGTCGGGCAGAACCACCGAGTAATAGCCCTGGGTGTTGTGACCGTCGCTCTGCTCGTTGCGGGCAAAGTTGGTGCCGGTGTACTGGTCGTTGACGGCGTAGTTGAAGGCGAACGGCCTGGCCTCCTCCTTATACTGGGGCTGCGGGTGGTAGGGGGCAGGCTTGTAGGACGGAGCCGGGTGGTACGGAGCCGGAGTCGGGTGGTACGGAGCCGGAGCCGGGTGGTACGGAGCCAGAGAATCGGCGGCGGCCACGGCCAGAACGGCGGCAACGATGAAGACCTGAAAGGGGGCATGGTTGAGTTAGCGGTAAGTTTGGCGATATGCATTGCATTTATTTGAACTCGCTTTTACGAACAAGTGTGGGCTCTGCTTGGTAGACCGAGATAAAACGTGTTCATGTTTGACTGAGTACAGCGGAGCACTGCATCACTTTTCTGGGATCGCTATGATGTATATTATGAAACGCTAGAAAGGAAAGGTCAAGCGTTCAAAAAAGTTATTGCTTTTTGCTATCGCAACTCAAACCTAATTGTATGATCTGGCTAATATGTCTGTTGGTCCCTTACCTTCATGCTGGATGCTTGGTTGGCCGAGTGTGCAGAGAAACTGGTGCCGTCTACCACAGGGCGTCACCTTTTATGTCGGGAGCGGGCTCCTTCACGGTCTAGGTCAGGGCCTGACCCCCCCCCCCCCCCCACACACACACACACGCAGGCCACAAGCCGTGCTATGGAGAGGTGTGGCCGGCCACATACGGGTAGCGGCTCATGCTGCTCTCGTGTGTTAGACAGTGTTAGCTCTCGTGTGTTAGTCAGTGTTAGCTCTCATGTGTTAGTCAGTGTTAGTTCTTGTGTGTTAGCCAGTGTTAGCTCTTGTGTATTATTCAGTGTTAGCTCTCATGTGCTAGTCTGTGTTAGCTCTTGTGTGTTAGCCATTGTTAGCTCTCGTGTGTTAGTCAGTGTTAGCTCTCGTGTGTTAGACAGTGTTAGCTCTCGTGTGTTAGTCAGTGTTAGGTATCGTGTGTTAGTCAGTGTTAGCTCTCGTGTGTTATACAGTGTTAGCTCTCGTGTGTTAGTCAGTGTTAGGTCTCGTGTGTTAGTCAGTGTTTGCTCTCATGTGTTAGTCAGTAGTCCTGTTTACATAGCGCTAAAAAATTCCACTAAATTTCCGATAAGTTCTGTGTAACGAGACTTTTCAGCTTTTTATCTATAAATTCTCTATACACAAAAGGCTTGCTTTATAAGTTCAAAAGCTATTCTCCAAGCAGCATAATATACACACAAAAAAACATTATATATTTCATTGCTTACATTTTCTAATCAACACCTAAAAATAAAACACTGATTGAAAATAACTTATTTGCATACAACTATTTTTCTGAGGGTACCGATATTTGTATGGATGTTCGGTGTTTCGTTCCCGTGTTATTCCCAGAATATGTCTGCATATCTTTAACTATGGTCCCGTATCGCAAAAAAAATGACGATGGGCTGCAAACTTTTTTCCTATATGTCATATGCTCCATTCCACATGACAATTATGTCAGATTTCGCATGCTCTCGACCAATCAGCTCTCAGTGCATCAGAGGAACATTGTAGGCAAAATCGGCGCACTTATATAATTACAAATGTAGTAGAGCTTTGTGCAAGGGTATATGACAAGGCGTTGTGTGCCTTTTTTGTTTATTTTTAATGGTTTATGAATTATTATTTATAAAAGTGCTTGCTTCTTATGGTGGTAAAATTCGAAGTATCAAGGTAAGCGATATATGTACATCATGAAGAGGTGAAGGATCATGTTCATCAATTTTTGTTTAATCACAGACTGGATATTGATTAAACTTTTTTGGAATAATTCAATCATGATTCTTTTAATGTGTTTGATGGTTATTTTTGCCATGATGAATGAGAATAAGTAAACAGGGATGATCAATAACATGGCAGTAATGTGTATTTTATATATAAAAGGTGAGAATAAGGAATAAGCTTTCAACGTTGTGGCATTGTCAGATTGAATATTTTTTTTTACATTTGAAAGTTAATCAAAAGTTGCATGTGCTCTTTTGTCCAAGAAAATTTCCTATGCAAGAAGAGTAAGTATTCTAAATCAAACAATATCATACATTGAACAGCCGTTAAGTTTGGCACATGTGACGATGCTGTAACGGTGAAAGCTTATTCCTTATTCTTGCCTTTTATATATAAAATAAACATTGCTGCTATGTTATTGATCATCCTTGTTTACTTACAATCATGATTCATTTTGGAATACATATGAATGATTCAATCACCGTTTGATTCACAGACACAATTTTGAGAATTGATTCCTTCCGATTCGAAGAATCAAAACCAATATTTCAAAATATAATTAAAATAAGGTAAATATTTTACAAAGAAAGCAGAAGTATGAATCACAAGTTATTCATGTATTTTTTTCCTGCAATTAATGTATTAACCAGCTAGATAAACACTGGACCATAGCACTATACTCACCGTTCCAATCAGCATAAGTGGGCACCGAAGTTAAAAGTACATTTAATGTCTAGGGCTGTATGGTGTGCTGTGCCCTGCCACCCTGCCCTGAATATTGTATTAACCTTTATTTTTCCATTTTGCTTGCAGAAGATGCTCTGGAACCTGTCACCCTTGTTGAGGGATGGGAGCGCAATCTTCATTGAGGTGACCAGACGCCAAATCACATACATTAACACCACATTGTGCTGCATGTGGAATCAGCTGCCTGACGAGGTTGTCGCTGCTCCTGTCTTGTCAAGCTCCAAACGGTCGCTCAACACATTTATTATTTTTGGTTGGCGCGTCTGTAAATTAGGGTTCCCTATATTCCATGCCCACCCTTTCCTGACACTAAAACTATAGGGAACCCGACCAGGTAAGATAACATCTGTGTGATTTGTCAATAAAGCCGACTGAAATTAATCAACCTGTTTTACTGTTGGTGATGCATTATGGTCACCATAGTGCTGTTCACAACGACAACTTGCGACAACTGATTCCTTAGCCACCTAGGTGGCTAACAGGGACGATCCCAGCATCCCCAATTTGTGGTGCTACTGCATGTTGCTTTGCCACAAAACGGAATATTTCTGGTGTTTTCAAATACAGTTATCAACAATCCCCGCATAATTCAACACCCAAACTGGACCTTTCACGTCAAATCACCCATAATCACACACTTCGTCAACAGTAGTACCTACCCCCTGTTACACTCGCTCCTGCCGCCCGATCTGGCATCTTGGTGTTGCCAGCTTAGCCTCCTTCGTCGAACGTGGCTAATGGCTGTTTAGCCACCTAGGTGGCTAATGGTGGCGAATGGTTTGAAATTGAGTTGCAATCCGGAATACCGATTCTGGTACTTGTTTACCTCACTTCGCACTTTTCTGCTTCAAACTTGCAATTTTCCTCATTAAATCACACGTCCTTGGTCAGAAAGTTGTGATAAACTGCGCCGCGTATGTCGTATTTCGGTTGTATTGTGCCGTATACTGTTTACCAGTGTTTACATACAAAACGGTGATAGATAATTTCTGCTGGATGATTGAAAGTGAAGGTATTTCCAATTTTATTTGAAGTTACTTAGTAAAACTTATGAAAGTCTATAATTCAGAAAGGAGTTGTACTGTTATGAATCACGTTAAGAAAAGGCTAGGTATTCAATTTTACTGGCATCAAATATAAATCGCCTCCATGTGTTTTTTTCTCTCATGTTTCTTGTTTTATTTCTATGCAGATTAAAGGCTATTCAAATTTACTGGCATCAATTGCCTGCCTTAGTCTTGTTTTTTTTTTGTGTCTTCTTGTATGTCCATGCAGATTAAAGGCTATTCAAATTTACTGGATTATTTTTTGCTGATAGGACTTCAGAATTAGGTCAGTGAGCCCTTATCAATTAACGCAGCCATAGATAACATGAAGTACCTGGATTGGACACTCAATAATTGGCCTGAAATTTCAGTTCTAAAATTTAAAATGGAGCTATTAAGCTGATACACTTTTTTGTTTCAGCTTGTGCAAATGCGAGTCCAGCACCGTCATTCACTGCTGTGGTTAAATTTGAGGCCGATTATTCAGTGTCCAATCAAAGTATTTCATGTTATCTATGATGCAGCATATCTGTATGTTTGAACTAATTCAGCATATCTGTTTCCCAGATTGAAATGGATGACTGTGAGCAGACTGTTTGGGCATTAATCTGTTTAGCCCTTTGCCTTAAAGTCGAGGTGCTATTCTTATCTTGAAAAACAGTGAATCAGTGAAACAGTGAAACATCAGAAAAAAGAAGAGAAGGCATATGGCAGGAGTGAGAAAGATTGTGCTTACTTCACATCTTTATAGACATCCAACCTGGTGGCACCAGACTTGACTCCACTCTCCAGACCCAACAAGCATTGCTGATTCCGTCCCACTTAGGAAGTGTGTCCCCATTGCATTGTGGGTTATGGCATCCACAACAGAGATGAGGACTATAATTCAGAAGTTTGGTGTTGCTTGTTTCATGTTTGTTTGGTGTTGCTAAGAGCACCGTCTTCAAGTTCTTCAACATGTTTCTTTGGTATGTTGTCATAAGAAAAAGAGGAATTGTAAAATGGCACTGTCATGAATTTAACTTTCCTTTATATACAAGTGTGATGGTGTTTGTGTTTCAATCATAAGTTCAAATGTGATATGTTGTAAGTGTCTGTTTGCTAAGACATCATCGTATGTTTGTGACCTGTTCAGTGGCGTATTTAAGGGGGGCCATGGGGGCCATGCCCCCCCCCCCCCTTGGCGCCGAAGTCACACTCCAGAATATGATGTGTCCATTCGGCACGGACTCCATTTGTGTGTAAATTTCAAGATAACCAGGACAAAGTTTTTTTACTGATAATTCAAGCGGTTTTATACGTATTATCTATATGGTTCTTGAACAAAATAAGCATTGTCTACCTATATCTCTTTGAATATTACAATAGGAACATCAATATCATACACTAATTTATTATGAATAAGTTACAACCGGTTTCATCTAACAGATTTAACGCTGAAATAGAAAACAATCCGATATCCCGACTTTCCTGACCCGTCTCCGGTCCCGGCAAATTTGTTATTTGGTATCTCCGGAATCGTAGGAACGAGCATCAGCTGGCCTATATTTCTTTTGGTGTTTGAATTCACCAATCATGGCCAATCATCAGCTGACCCGATTTTTGTCTGATACGCAACCGCGCACCAGTGCCACCAGGGGGCGTCGTCCCGGCATTTCCTATGTGTGGATCGCCCGGCGGTTTAACATTAGGTGTGACGTCACTGGGGTTCACAACTTTCAATTATAGCAATCCATTAGCAATCCACAAATCATCCATAGATAACCTTCTCATTTGGACATGTGCTATGCCATCAAGCATGCTTTTTCTTTTCTGTCTATTCCTATTTTAAGAGTTTAAGGCTAGAAAAAAGCAGATATGCCGGCAGGCTGCCGGGCCTGGTGCGGTGCTGCCAGATGTTGGCCGGGCTTTGTGCGGTGCCAACCAAATTTTGTGCGGTGGCGGTGGTGGTGCCGGTCCCTGCATTTTTGATTTTTTTTTGGCATCACTAGTTCCGAGCGAACTTGCCCCCCCCCCCCCCGTGGCGACGCCCCTGGTAAGACAAGACTCAAAACATGAATTGTGCTCCAAAAGCATGCCCCCCCCCCCCCCCCCCCTTGGCTGATTTCTAAATACGCCACTGCCTGTTGTCATGATCTTCTGTTCAGTACTTTTTATCAATGAAGTTGTCATGTTCGTGTTCGGACACTGTTGTCATATGTATGTATATATCGACACCGTTGTCATATGTATGTATATATCGACACCGTTGTCATATGTATATATATATAAATATATATATATATATATAAGCAAATGCAAATATGGTGTCTGTTCAGAGGACATGTTCGGAGTAAGGGCAGCTTATTCTAGAATGGCATGTCTTAAAACAGTGCTGAAAACCATCCATCAAATTAATATAAATTGCGGCATTACAAGCACAACTGTTCAGAGATAGGGTCAGGGTAGGGTAGGGCTACATACCTACCTCCCTACCCAGGGGCGCAACCACCTATACGGACAGTACGGAATGTCCGTACCGTTTTTGACGGGCGCCGAAGGCGCCCCCCCCCCCCCCCCCCGTACCGATGTTTTTTTTTGTAATTGGCGCTGTCAACAGGACATGAGGCACCAGTGGCGTACAGAGTATACGGTCATTCAGGGCATGACCTGGTTCTTTGGACCCGAGGCGTCCATGTAAAGCTGGCGCCCCTCCGATCAGTGACGGCGCCCCTTCGGCTCGTGATGGCGCCCCTCCGGCTCGTGATGGCGCCCCTCCGGCCAATGATGGCGCCCCTCCGGCCAATGATGGCGCCCCTCCGGCTAGTGACGGCGCCCCTCCGGCTACTGACGGCGCCCCCTCCGGCTACTGACGGCGCCCCCTCCTGTCAGTGACGGCGCCCCTCCGGCCAGTAAAGCCGCCCCTCCGGCTAGTGACGGCGCCCCTCCGGCCAGTAAAGGTGCCCCTCCGGCCAGTAAAGGCGCCCCTCCGGCTAGTGACGGCGCCCCCTCCGGTCAGGGACGGCGCCCCTCCGACCAGTGACGGCGCTCCTCCGGCCAGTGAAGACGCCCCTCCGGCCAGTGACGTCGCCCTTCGACCAGTGACGGCTAAATCAGTCCTTCATGTACACAGAAGTGAAATTAGATGAGTTTTATAAACATGGTAAGGGAAGATCATTATGAGACCGAACCGACTGTACATACATACACCTACCTACATCTAAAAAATGACACATTTGTGATATTGCGTTTTTTGACGATGGCGCCTTCCTTGAGCGGTGGCGCCTCTGGACGATGCTCCCCCCCCCTCCCCCAACGCCAATGTGTCCGTACCACTTTTTTGGACGTGGTTGCGCCCCTGTCCCTACCCCACCCTTATGCATGAAAGAGAGGCATAGCTTCTCCAAACACGTTGATGGGGCTGTGAAGAATGAAAAATGCTCAAGGTACAACCAAATCCTTAATGACACATCCCAAGGCTCTCTCCATTTGATCCACATCCTTGCCAAAGTTGGAGGGCTCAATCAAACCTGAGTTGGGGAGGGGGGGAGAGTGCTGGATCCCCTCCAACTGAATATGCAACTACTCAGGGGCGGATCCAGGGGGTGGCCGCAGCGGTCGCGCCCCCCCCCCCCCCCCCCCCTCCCCGCCAGAAGGGCGCCCCACGGGCTGTCTGTCAGCCCGTGAGCACGCAGCGTCCCTATGGACCGCTTGGACGCCCTGTTGAAAGTAACTTACCGAGTATCAGGTCATACAGGTCATGACCTGGTCCTTTTGACCCGAGGCGCCCTTCCGGCCAGTGACGGCGCCCTTACGGCCATTGATGGCGCCCTTTCGGCCATTGACGGCGCCCTTCCGGCCAGTGACTGCGCCCTTTCGGCCATTGACGGCGCCCTTTCGGCCATTGACGGCGCCCTTTCGGCCATTGACGGCGCCCTGTCATGGTCATACACTGCACCGGTCTAATTAGGTCATGTTGCACATTGGGAGACGTGCCTCGACGAAACAAACACATTGGTGCCAGTCGCACTTCTCTATCTTTATTTTATCAAGAGTTATTGTCAAAAAAGTGTTGGTGACCTCAGATGACCCTATCTGACCCTGAGGGGTCACTGAACAAAAATTTAACCTGGAACTTCAAGAATGGCCTATGATAACATGATCCAGAAGGAATTTGGCTGATATAATTCGTTTCCTCAGAATAGGAAGCATTTGATTATTTCCCCATTGACTTATAATGGGGTCACGAAATTGACGCGAACTTAGGTCACCGATATATATATAAAAAATCCGAGATATATGTATTGTAGATACTATTGCTCTTATGAAATCCTGTAAGTACGAAATCGATCGGCCAAAAACTGTGGCTGTGATGCCAGCGGAAACATTTTTGGAGGTGGGGTCACGTGACCTGGTCTGGTGACCTGACCTGAGATGACCCGAGGTATTTTTTTAAACATAATGTGCGCAATTGATGCCCAAACAGCTGTGCCAAAAACGTCGGCGCTGCTGGCCGCCGTTTTTTTCCACGCTATCCTCGAAAACCTTAGGGGCGTCTAAACGCCCCCCCCCCCGCACGGCGCGGGTTAAGGGAGGGATAATTATCCGCGGTAAACGTTATCTTAAATAAGATCGTACCTTAGGCGAAACTATTCGTATCCCGTTCGAAATATTATCACCGCACCGAGCCGCGTGCGGCGACAGCCGAGCCGGACCGGAGTACCAGTGATGTCATGCTAATTTGAGCGATTGGGGCGCTAAAATCCCCGGATGTCTCTACCTCTCTTATACGGCCTTGCAGAAAGCCGAGGAAGTTGTGCTACGAGGGCGTATGAGTTAATAAAGAAGTAGATTGCCATGGATTATATTTGTCGTCCATGGATACGCACCAATCTTTAAATCTAGGGAAATTCTACAAAAAGTCTCGTTACACACAACTTATCGGAAATTTAGTGGAATTTGTTTAGTGCGATGTAAACAGGACTAGTGTTAGCTCTTGTGTGTTAGTCAGTGTTAGCTCTCGTGTGTTAGTCAGTGTTAGCTCTCGTGTGTTAGTCAGTGTTAGCTCTCGTGTGTTAGTCAGTGTTAGCTCTCGTGTGTTAGTCAGTGTTAGCTCTCGTGTGTTAGTCAGTGTTAGTTCTCATGTGTTAGTCAGTGTTAGCTCTTGTGTGTGGGGTAGGTGGCCTCTCCGTCATAGGTAACCTCGGCATTGTATCCACCGTAGTGGTCAGCCGTGTACTTGACATGCTGGGTACGGCCGTCGGGCAGAACCACCGAGTAATAGCCCTGGGTGTTGTGACCGTCGCTCTGCTCGTTGCGCGCAAAGTTGGTGCCGGTGTACTGGTCGTTGACGGCGTAGTCAAAGGCGAACGGCCTGGCCTCCTCCTTGTACTGGGGCTGCGGGTGATAGGGGGCAGGCTTATAGGACGGAGCCGGGTGGTACGGAGCCGGAGTCGGGTGGTACGGAGGCGGAGTCGGGTGATACGGAGCCAGAGAATCGGCGGCGGCCACGGCCAGAACGGCGGCAACGATGAAGACCTGAAAGGGGGCATGGTTGAGTTAGCGGTAAGTTTTGCGATATGCATTGCATTTATTTTAACTCGCTTATACGAACAAGTGTGGGCTCTGTTTGGTAGACCGAGACAAAACGTGTTCATGTTTGACTGAGTAAAGCTGAGCACTGCCTCACTTTTCTGGGATCGCTATGATGTATACTATGCAACGCTAGAAAGGAAAGGTCAAGCCTTCGAAAAGTTATTGCTTTTTGCTATCGCAACTCAAACCTAATAGTATGATCTGGCTAATATGCCCGTTTGTCGCTTACCTTCATGCTGGATGCTTGGTTGGCCGAGTGTGCAGAGCAACTGGTGCCGTCTACCACAGGGCGTCACCTTTTATGTCGGGAGCGGGCTCCTTCACGGTCTAGGTGAGAGCCTGACCCGCCCAACGCAGGCCACAAGCCGTGCTATGGAGAGGTGTGGCCGGCCACATACGGGTAGCGGCTCATGCTGCTCTCGTGTGTTAGACAGTGTTAGTTCTCGTGTGTTAGACAGTGTTAGCTCTTGTGTGTTAGTCAGTGTTAGCTCTCGTGTGTTAGTCAGTGTTAGCTCTCGTGTGTTCGTCAGTGTTAGGTCTCGTGTGTTAGTCAGTGTTAGCTCTCGTGTGTTATTCAGTGTTAGCTCTCGTGTGTTAGACAGTGTTAGCTCTCGTGTGTTAGACAGTGTTAGCTCTCCTGTGTTAGACAGTGTTAGCTCTCGTATGTTAGACAGTGTTAGTTCTTGTGTGTTAGTCAGTGTTAGCTCTCGTGTGTTAGTCAGTGTTAGCTCTCGTGTGTTAGTCAGTGTTAGGTCTCGTGTGTTAGTCAGTGTTAGCTCTCGTGTGTTAGTCAGTGTTAGCTCTCGTGTGATAGCCAGTGTTAGCTCTCGTGTGTTAGTCAGTGTTAGCTCTCGTGTGTTAGTCAGTGTTAGGTCTCGTGTGTTAGTCAGTGTTAGCTCTCGTGTGTTAGTCAGTGTTAGCTCTCGTGTGTTAGTCAGTGTTAGCTCTCGTGTGTTAGTCAGTGTTAGGTCTCGTGTGTTAGTCAGTGTTAGCTCTCGTGTGTTAGTCAGTGTTAGCTCTCGTGTGATAGCCAGTGTTAGCTCTCGTGTGTTAGTCAGTGTTAGCTCTCGTGTGTTAGTCAGTGTTAGGTCTCGTGTGTTAGTCAGTGTTAGCTCTCGTGTGTTAGTCAGTGTTAGCTCTCGTGTGTTAGTCAGTGTTAGCTCTCGTGTGTTAGTCAGTGTTAGGTCTCGTGTGTTAGTCAGTGTTAGCTCTCGTGTGTTAGTCAGTGTTAGCTCTCGTGTGATAGCCAGTGTTAGCTCTCGTGTGTTAGTCAGTGTTAGCTATCGTATGTTAGTCAGTGGCAGCGCTCGTGTTTTAGTCAGTATTAGCTCTCATATGTTAGTCAGTGTTAGGTCTCATGTGTTAGTCAGTGTTAGCTCTCGTGTGTTAGTCAGTGTTAGCTCTCGTGTGTTAGTCAGTGTTAGCTCTCGTGTGATAGCCAGTGTTAGCTCTCGTGTGTTAGTCAGTGTTAGCTCTCGTGTGTTAGTCAGTGTTAGCTCGGGTGTGTTAGTCAGTGTTAGCTCTCATGTGTTAGTCAGTGTTAGCTCTTGTGTGTTATTGTTCGCTCTCGTGTGTTAGTCAGTGTTAGCTCTGGTGTGTTAGTCAGTGTTAGCTCTTGTGTGTTAGTCAGTGTTAGATCTTGTGTGTTAGTCATTGTTAGCTCTCGTGTGTTAGTCTGTGTTAGCTACCGTGTGTTAGCCAGTGTTAGCTCTCATGTGTTAGTCAGTGTTAGCTCTCGTGCGTTAGTCAGTGCTAGCTCTCGTGTGTTAGTCAGTGTTAGCTCTCGTGTGTTAGCCAGTGCTAGCTCTTGTGTGTTAGTCAGTGTTAGCTCTCATGTGTTAGTCATTGTTAGCTCTCGTGTGTTAGTCTGTGTTAGCTACCGTGTGTTAGCCAGTGTTAGCTCTCATGTGTTAGTCAGTGTTAGCTTTCCTGTGTTAGTCAGTGTTATCTCTCGTGTGTTAGTCAGTGTTAGCTCTCGTGTGTTAGTTAGTGTTAGCTCTCGTGTGTTAGTGAGGATGCTTAGACACTTCTATTTTTAGCAAATGGATGCTGTGACTGGGCATGGTAAGAATATAAATAATGATTAGAATGAGGCTGATGCTTATTGATAATACACACAAAAAGATCAAAGAAAGTTACGACAACGACCTGAAGCCATCAGATTGAATCTTCAAAGCCTGTCGGGAAGAGGTGCTGCGGGTTTCTGGTGGTTTGGGTTGCAGGATTCAACGCAACCGAATTTAGGGCCATATTTGGTTACACAAAGTATGTTTGTTTGTATGCTATGAAGCATCACTAACATATATTTTTCACTACCTTTTGTACAAAAGATTGTGATTATTTCGATGTTTGAAAAGACTCGGGAATGTTTACAGCCACATTAAATGACTTGCGATCATCATACGGACATTTGCTTCACTTATCTGACTGTGTCACTGACATTTATCACAGACAGTGAATATCACCCTGATGGCAAGAGACGCTAGCACACTGCACTCTGATGTTGGTGCAATGGTGTGCCAGCTCTGTGTAGGATGGTGATTGAGTTGAGTTTAAACATACGATACTTAATCTATACAGGCTAATCACTGGACGGATTGGGGATCAGGTATCTGTCGCCTAGCACGCATTAGTAGGCATAGCGGGCCTCCGTGTGGTGGCGCTCAGTTAGTTAAACGAATCAATTACCAATCAAATTAAGGAAATAGTCAATAACAACCCTGTCTTATTCACATCAGGGGTCAGGGCGTCAAACGAACACACCGAAAGTAGTGGTGGATACACCTAACTTCAAAAGATGACTAGTCGATTATGACCAATCATATTGGTGGGACCTCTATGCGTTAAAGGGAGTGTGCCTCCTGTTTTCGAATGGCAAAAATATTTTTCATACGGTAAGTTGCTATTGGTTTGATTGTTGTATATGATGAAATTCACATCTGGAGCCCCTTTAGTTGAATTTTCACTAACATTTTTCTTTTCTTTTCTTTTTTCTTCGATATCTATAAAACGATCGCGACTATGGAGATGTTATGTTAAACGGCGCACATAAGACAATACAATTACGGTCACATCATGCAAGATATAAATACAAGTTTTGCACAGCACGTTCTTGCCACTGTGAACTTTATTATGTGCAAATTTCGTAGCTCTAAATTGATATCTTCTTCAAAAAATGTCCATTGGCCATTATCGAAACGGCCATCATCGAACAACATGATGGCTGTCCAGTTTCTGTTCGGCTGCTGCTATCGGCGTGCACGAGCTGTTTTGTTGAATTGCTATTGGCCGGCGCTAACAATATGCTAGCAGTTTAATCGATAGTTGCAGTGCTTCTGGTAGCGGAAGCCGTCTGGAGTCTATCCGATAACTTTTTTCTCCCAGCAAGCTCCTGGAGTCTTTGGAATATATCAGCAGCTAGGGCGAATCTGGAGAAACGAAGTCATGGGTCAATTCAGAAAACTATGTTCTATAGACCAGTGTCAATAACCCCAAATAAGCGATGTGAGTAGGTACTCTCTTTGTATTGCTTTCACGTCCAAATTCTCCGACCCAGCTGTCGTCGCTTATCCTCAAGCGGTGTCAATCACTCGCCGGCGCTGCACCAAATATACGCGTCATGTGATAGGCTGTGTGCGATTCTAAAATATATACTCCTTTAAAACGGTTGGAAAAGTACCGACTAAAATTGAGTGTTACAATAAGAAGAGCACGATTGGATGTCACGATGAAAAATCCGATTTAAGAATTCGAATGAATTGCCTACTTTGTCTCGTGCCTCTGAGATAGGACCTGGACTTAAAGGAAATGATTCACCTTCATAATGGGGTTTTAAACGGAGATAGCAGGCCATGTTGAGAAACCACTTGTTTCATACTCTGTTTGGTTGTAAGGGCTCTCCTGCCGAATATGTGTGATGTTTTATCATGTCATTCAGCGCTATGTGGAAAATTTCAGCGCTTTTCGATAAGTTTCATATGGTAACATCACTATATAGCATGTGTTAAAAGCAGCGTTGCTGGACCAACGAGCGAACACTTCGCCAATGACAATATTATGCTAGTTATGTAAGCAATTATGGGATAATCATTACATTTGTGCTTGCTACGTTTATAAATAATAATTTTTACATACGCTCCGAGTCTTTTACATCTTATTTCGAAGCGCATAATGTCATAACAACATGCGCCACTTTTCAAATTTGCGCTACTTCTCGCATTCTATGTATACTGAATATACGAGTCTGTTTTCTAAATATATTGCTTTCTAAAAATGTTTTTTTTTAGGGGTATATCTTGATAATTTAGCCAAACAAATGTCATATTCAACATTTTCAGGTACGAATTATTAGCACATTGGCAGTGATTTGGCAAGGTGGGTAATTTCCTATAAAATGCAATGTTATTTCTCCCGTCTGTCGGTTAGTCGGTTAAAACCGTCAAAAAAAACTACAAAGATGATAAAACATTTTTGGCGCCCCAAATAATAAAATGTGCTGCCACATAAACCTCCAACACTAATTCCGAAATTGGCAAGTCATAAACGGCCAAAAACTAAACGCCAAAAGACTGACGCAGTTCACCTGTTTCTGTGCAATACTTTCGAGCATATCACATTATATCCTTTAACCCGCGCCCAGCTCGGGGGGCAGAATCTGCCCCCTCCAGGATTTTCTCAATAACTTGACAACTAAAGAAGAATATCGATGTAACGCTTTTTATACCTGATGCTGCATCAATTATACGTACTCTCACAAAATACCAATAAATTATTGCAGTATTTTGGGAGATAATGACGTTTTAGTGACGTCATGTCGTGCCATTTTTGGTGGAAAAACGATATATGTTTAACCATCGCCCTTCGGGGGTCCTAAAACGACCCCCCTAAGGTTTTTCTTGAAAAACGTTTTAAACATGCGGCGCATCTTGCTGACATTTTCAGTAGCTAATTATACAACAATTATACGTATGCTGTAACAATTTCATTGAGATTGGTTGAGCAATTTGGGAAATAATGATGTTTTGATGACGTCATGTTGGTGGCAAAACGATAAATGTTTGAAAAATCGTAGAAAACAGAGTTTTGAAGAAAATTGCAAACGCAATTAAAAAATATTTTTTAAATATCATTGTCTTTAGAATGGTAATCTCGGATTTTCAACGTTTTGGGTTTTTGATCCCAAAAACGAACAATACTAACTATTTCTTGAAAAATTCACCACAAAATCAAAATTTTCAAATATGTGAAAAAAATCGGGATATATGTGAGAAAAATGAGTATAGACAATACTCAAACCAAATTTCAAAGAAATATCTCTATTTTTGACTGAGTGATGGTTCCCTAAGTGTAAGAAATTAAGACGTAATTTTTTCTAACTTTTTTGGACTTTTTTTACCAGATACGAATAAATAATTACCTTTTCTGTATTTCTGAGACAAAACTGGTCTAGGAACATGCCTTTTATTTACATTTATCAATTTATCATTTTGAGGTTTTCTGACAGAGCAAAATCGATGTTCTGGACGTGGTCGATCAAGGTCATTCACTTGATATGGAAGGTCACTCGTTAACCCAAAACCCCAAAATTGCCTACCTTTAGATTTCGGACATGACAGGTAACATGTTGGGTCTTACAGCGTTGCTCTATGTTGCTTGGTTTGGAAGTTAACAGTGGGTCTTTTTAGGACCCCCGTAGGGCGAAGGTGAAAAAAACTCCCGTGGGGCGAGGGTTAAAACAATCGTAGAAAATAGAGTTTTGAAGAAAATTGGAAATAAAAACGTGACAAGAGAGAAAATTACATTGTCTTCATTCAAAATGGCTATATCGGGTGTTCAAAATTTTAAGTTTTGACCCAAACAATCTATCAAAAAATATTTTTGCGGAAAAATGTCCATAAAATGAAATTTTCAAAGATATTGTAAAACCGGAAGACATATTAGAGAAATAAATCAGGGCAATATCTAAGCCAAATTTCAAAGCAATATATTTATTTGTGACTGACTTATGACTCCGTAAGTATGGGTAACTCATGGCTCATTTTGACCTTTGACAGGAGCTGACCATGACCTGGTATGTGACCTTATGTTGACAAATGTTGCGTATGTTTTATATGCGCCTCATTGAGAGCTTTCGATTGCCGCCTTGTGCGTCTCTCTGCGATTATTGGTTTGGGAGATAATCAGGGAACAGCCCCCCCCCCCGTGTTCCGCTGAATACCCCAGCGGGGCGCGGGTTAAAACCAATCTTAAAAAGGATGTTCCTCAGATTGTGTTTTATTGCTTAAGTACTTTCAGACCAAGTATTTATGTTTTCCCGTTAAAAAACTTGAATTGTTTGTAGTAGGAATACAATGGATAATGTGTGACGCGTATGATATTAAAAATAAACCACAGTTGTGTCCTCAGTTCTGTGGAACGGGATTGGCAATTTACAGTGGAACGGGATTCGCAATTTACAGATAGTATGTAAATAGCTCTCACTACCAATTTGTACTCTAGATTCCACTTCTAGAACATTTTTTTTCAATTCTACCGGCCTAACTGATTCCTCTGTATATGGTCTCTGTACATTGAAGATGGTGGACTGAAAGCCGTTGTTTAAACTGTTTTCCATAAATCGGTCAGTTTTCAAATTACATCAATAAAGCACGTCGTTAGCATCAATCAATAGCTTTCTCAGATTTCGCCTTGCTTGCCGTAGTATGGTCAACAGCTAACTTTAGCGAGCTCTAATTGGTCACTTTTTACGTCCGATGATCACAGTTGTAAAACATTCCGCAATTATGATCAATATTATCCAAGCAACCCGTCTCTCAAGAAACTCTCCGAGTAACAGCTCAAACAGGAGGAATGCAAACACATCCACATTTATTTACAATACATTGGTCGAATCAGGATAAATACCGCATTCATTATTCAGAGGACAGACACTCATCAGATTTATCACGCAGCATTGGCTTAATGGGCGGGCTTGTAGGCCGAGGCGGGCTTGTAAGCCGGGACAGGGTGGTAAGGGGCGGGCTTGTAGGCCGGGGCAGGGTGGTAAGGTGCGGGCTTGTAGGCCGGGACAGGGTGGTGAGGGGTGGGCTTGTAGGCCGGGGCAGGGTGGTAAGGGGCGGGCTTGTAGGCCGGGGCAGGGTGGTAAGGGGCGGGCTTGTAGGCCGGGGCAGGGTGGTAAGGGGCAGGTTTGTAGGCCGGGGCAGGGTGGTGAGGGGCGGGCTTGTAGACCGGGGAAGGGTGGTACTCGGGGTAGGTGGCCTCTCCGTCATAGGTAACCTCGGCGTTGTATCCACCGTAGTGGTCAGCCGTGTACTTGACGTGCTGGGTACGGCCGTCGGGCAGAACCACCGAGTAATAGCCCTGGGTGTTGTGACCGTCGCTCTGCTCGTTGCGCGCAAAGTTGGTGCCGGTGTACTGGTCGTTGACGGCGTAGTTGAAGGCGAACGGCCTGGCCTCCTCCTTATACTGGGACTGCGGGTGATAGGGGGCAGGCTTGTAGGACGGAGCCGGGTGGTACGGAGCCGGAGTCGGGTGGTACGGAGCCGGAGCCGGGTGGTACGGAGTCAGGGAATCGGCGGCGGCCACGGCCAGAACGGTGGCAACGATGAAGACCTGAAAGGGGCATGGTTGAGTTAGCGGTAAGTTTTGCGATATGCATTGCATTTATTTTAACTCGCTTTTACGAACAAGTGTGGGCTCTGTTTGGTAGACCGAGGCAAAACGTGTTCATTTTTGACTGAGTAAAGCTGAGCACTGCCTCACTTTTCTGGGATCGCTATGATGTATACTATGCAACGCTAGAAAGGAAAGGTCAAGCCTTCGAAAAAGTTATTGCTTTTTGCTATCGCAACTCAAACCTAATAGTATGATCTGGCTAATATGGCCGTGTGTTTCTTACCTTCATGCTGGATACTTGGTTGGCCGAGTGTGCAGAGCAACTGGTGCCGTCTATCACAGGGCGTCACCTTTTATGTCGGAAGCAGGCTCCTTCACGGTCTAGGTCAGGGCCTGACCCCCCCCCCCCCCCAACGCAGGCCACAAGCCGTGCTATGGAGAGGTGTGGCCGGCCATATACGGGTAGCGGCTCATGCTGCTCTCGTGTGTTAGACAGTGTTAGCTCTCCTGTGTTAGACAGTGTTAGCTCTCGTGTGTTAGTCAGTGTTAGCTCTCATGTGTTAGTCAGTGTTAGCTCTCGTGTGCTAGTCAGTGTTACCTCTCGTGTGTTAGCCAGTGTTAGCTTTGGTGTGTTAGACAGTGTTAGCTCTCGTGTGTTAGTAACTGTTAGCTCTCGTGTGTTAGTCAGTGTTAGCTCTCGTGTGTTAGTCTGTGTTAGGTCTTGTGTGTTAGTGAGGATGCTTAGACACTTCTATTTTTAGGAAATGGATGCTGTGACTGAGCATGGTAAGAATATAAAGAATGATTAGAATGAGGCTGATGCTCATTGATAATACACAAAAAGATTAATCAAAGTTACGACAACGACCTGAAACCATAAACTTGAGTCTTCAAAGCCTGTCAGGAAGAGGTGCTGCGGGTTTCTGGTGGTTTGGGTTACAGGATTCAACGCAACCGAATTTAGGGCCATATTTGGTTATACAAAGTATGTTTGTTAGTATGCTATGAAGCATCACTAACATACATTTTTCGCTACCTTTTGTACAAAAGATTGTGATTATTTCGATGTTGGCAAAGACTCGGGAATGTTTACAAACACTTTAAACGACTTGCGATCATCATACGGACCTGTGCTTCACTTATCTGACTTTGTCACTGACATTTATCACAGACAGTGAATATCACACTGATGGCAACAGACGTTAGAATACTGCACTCTGATGTTGGTGCAATGGTACGCCACAGTTGCATCACATTGTAGTTCACATGGTAGGCAGAGCGACCTCCTTGTATCAATCAATGAAACGAATCAATGAAATTACTAATCAAACGAAGGACGAGGTAAATGGCAATCTTACCTTATTCACAGCAGGGATCAGGGAGTCAAAGGAACATGCCAGCAATGGAGGTGGACACACCATTTGAGGAGAGGACGAGTCCATTATTATTGTTGTGGGTAGAGCCTCACTACTGATAACTGAACAACACTTTTGGGTCCAAATTATCCGACCCAGCTGCCAGAGCTTATCCTCATGCAGTTTCACATCACTTGCCGGCCTTGCACCAAATATATGTGTCAATTAGTGATAGGGCGTGCGCGATTCTAAAATATATACTCCTTCAAAACCGTTGGAAAGGGCCTAACTCAAATTGAGGCTTTCGATGATAAATTCACGAATGAATATCACAACGAAAAATTTGATTAAATTAATTCAAATGAATTGGCGACTTTGCCTGTCTCTAAGGTAGGATCTTAAAATTGATGTTATTTCTGCCGTTTGTCAGTTAGAACCGTGAAAAAAAACTGAAAAGTCTTATAACATGGTCTTATAACAATGGCATGCCTCAAATAATTAACTCTGATGCCTCATAAACCTTCAACACTAATTCTGAAATGGGGAATTCAGAAACGGTCAAAAACTACACGCCAAAAGGCTGAATCAGTTAGTCACCTGTCTCTGTGCAATAGGTACTTTCGAGCATATCACATTCGGTACCATCTTTAAACCTATTTCTTGCGGGGCAGATTCTGCCCCCCCCCCCCCTTCCGGTGGTTTTTCGCTTGCCGCTCCCACCTCGTTGGGCCCAGTTTCTTGAAACTTTGTGACTGTTCCTATAATTGATATGCACGTGTTGTGTAAAAATTTGAACAAAATTATTCAAGCAAAGGCGGTGTCATGCAATCTTGCCAGGGTTTTGGGAGGCAATCTCTACTCACCGCTTTTATATCCCCTGAATACGTCTATGATTTTTTTTATTTTGGAACTTGTCTGTTTATATATGAAAAACCTGTGCATTTCAAGCACAAAAAGTTTGTTTCATGAAAATCGTTCAAACCACATGACCACAATGACCTTAAAAACATTTTTCCCACTGGCCCTCCATTTTTGACCAAAAAGGAAATTTTGGGGTCTATAAACAAATATATTTATATTTTTATCATAAGTCAAATGGTGTTTGTCCAACAATCGAAATCGGCAGAGCCGTTCTCGAGATCTCTGAGGGGGCAGAATCTGCCCCCCCCCCCCCCCCCCGCAGATTAACGTAATTCTAGCCGCCCGCAGGGAGGGTTAAAGGGAATCGTTCACCTTTAACATGGTGTTTTGAACTAGAGGTGACAAAAGAGATATTTTGGGGACCCAGCCCGACCCGGTCCCAAAAGCTGAAAATCAACCCAGTTATACCCGGTGCAAGGCAAATTGGGACCAAGCGGACCCAACTAGCAAACTGTCGTCTCGCAACTAATATTGACAAATCTGCACTCTACAGTTAGTGCAAGTAAATTAACTCTTGGAGTTGCAAAAACATACAGTTTAAATTTGCCAACAGCACAAAGAAACTTGCGTATCAGTGCTCCTACTTGCGTGAAACCAGCATGAAACATAAGTTGAACCCAGTCTGTACTCGGTATAATTTGGCGGGTCCCAGTCTGGGGCCAACCGGGTAAGAGACTGGGTCTAGATACCGGGTCCACGGGTTCTCGTTTTGCCACCTCTATTTTTAACTGAGATAGCATAATTGTAGAGCAGGTTGAAAAATCGGTTGCAGTGAGTAATTGCCTTGCTACGCGAAGTAATTTCGACACAGGACCAAAAGTAAGATTCGGTTTCGGGACTACGAAACTTCGTCGGTATTATGACGTCATACCCGCTGACGTCAGATTTGCATCATACGCAGATTCCGCCGCAAACTAGCCGTAACTAGGGTAAGTTGAACCGTAACCATTACAGTGTTCGCGTGTATTTTATAGTACGTAACCGTGAAACTGCGGTGGGTTACGAGAAACCAGCCAACTATTTTTGTGAAGTAGATATATGTAATCGATAGATTCATAAACGCAAGCAACACGTCCTATTTTGCCTACTATATGACACTAGTCCGCCATTATTGCATGCAACAGCTTCCATATCTGAGCTGTCATATGTACGACGTCCTACATGCATGCATATATGAAAAGAGAAACAAGCTCATTTGCCTACGGATATCTATCCATCGTCAGAACAAATGTCATGTTCGTTTTTTTAAAGCTCATAATGCCCCGTATAGACAAATTTCAAGACAGCTTTCAAGGTGGCCTATTCCCTTTAAGCAACCAATTTTAAAAAGGAATGTTCCGTCGTATTGTTTTTGTTGCTTCATGTTGGCGGAGGGAAAATGGGTTTCGCGTACTTTCAGTTGAAACATTTATATATTTTCCCGTTAAAAGCTACAAAAATGTGTACTGGGAATACACTGGAAAACATTGGATGCATATGAGATTAAAAGAAAATAAGCCATATTTGTTTCTCTAGTTCTGTGGAACGGGATTAGAAATTTACAGATAGTATGTCTAGCTGATTGTCGATGTTGTACTCTACTTATCGCTTTTATTTTTTTCCCAATTATAATAGCCATTTTCACGAAGGATCATTGCGCTGAAAGGATTCTGAAACATTTCTGAAAGTTTTAAAAAGTTTTGGTATACAAGTCTTAGTATATTATACATTCCAAGAAATAAATTACTGATTTAGGCGATATTGTCACTATTCAATAGTTATGGAAACATGTATTGAGCTCATAACAAGTTTACGATACAAAATGTGTCGTTTTTAAAGAACATATGCGTTCTAGAGTTCGTTCGTTCAGTTTAGCATACCGTCATACTAGTTACTAAATCTGGCAGCGTCATGGATCACAGGTCGGTCTGCGCATGCGCAGTGATGTGTCAGCATCGACTCGCCGCCGCTTTCGACCCGCGTGCCGCACGCACATGGACAAAACCAAGCCGCACAGGTCGGCCGCCAGATTGGGCCAGATTGGGCGAGTCCATTGCGTCCAATAGCGTCACACGCCACAGAATGTTACTGAATCATTCCGAAGTTTTGAAAAGTCTCGCTCGGTAGAGATCGATAGATTCATAAACGCAAGCAACACGTCCTATTTTGCCTACTATATGACACTAGTCCGCCATTATTGCATGCAACAGCTTCCATATCTGAGCTGTCATATGTACGACGTCCTACATGCATGAAATATGAAATGAAAACCTAAGTATTTATAGGTCAGTTGTGATGCCAAAAAGTTTGGCATCACAACTGACCTATAAATACTTAGGTTGCTAATTACCATCAAACCGCAATTGTCTCAACATATTATATTCTTACCAACATATTACAAAATTATGAGGGACATATTTTCTAGCCCAAAATCGCATGTAAAAGTTGTGTAGTTAAGGAATGGATCGTCGAAACTTTTCAATTTTTTTTTAAAGTTTCAAAAAGTTTGGCACAATAATTTTCGTGAAAGCGGCTATTGGCATAGCGTATTCCTCTGTAAACGTTCTCTGTGCCTAAGCAAGGTGGGCTGAAAGCTGTTGTTTATTAACTGTTTTCCATAATTCGGTCAGTTTTGAAAATGTAATCAGTGATAGGATCAAAAGCATGCTGTCAGCTTCAACCAATAGTTTTATCAGATTTCGGCTTACTTACGCTCAGGTGAGGAATGGCCACTAGTGAACAACCAAATTAGCGAGCTGAAATAATAATTAGTCACTCTTTTAACGCCCGCTTAACATATAATACAGAACCAAAACTTCCGTAACTATGTTCAATATTCAGCAACCTTTTTATCAAGAAACTAACATCTAAAACAGGAAGAATGCAATCACATCAACATTTATTTACAGCAAATTCATCGAAACAGGATAAATACCGCATTCATTGTTCAGATGACAGTCACTCATCAGATTTATCACGCAACATTGGCTTAATAGACAGGCTTGTAGGCAGGGGCAGGCTTGTAAGCCGGGGCAGGGTGGTAAGGGGCTGGCTTGTAGGCCGGGGCAGGGTGGTGAGGGGCGGGCTTGTAGGCCGGGGCAGGGTGGTGAGGGGCGGGCTTGTAGACCGGGGAAGGGTGGTACTCGGGGTAGGTGGCCTCTCCGTCATAGGTGACCTCGGCGTTGTATCCACCGTAGTGGTCAGCCGTGTACTTGACGTGCTGGGTACGGCCGTCGGGCAGAACCACCGAGTAATAGCCCTGGGTGTTGTGACCGTCGCTCTGCTCGTTGCGGGCAAAGTTGGTGCCGGTGTACTGGTCGTTGACGGCGTAGTCGAAGGCGAACGGCCTGGCCTCCTCCTTGTACTGGGGCTGCGGGTGGTAGGGGGCAGGCTTGTAGGACGGAGCCGGGTGGTACGGAGCCGGAGCCGGGTGGTACGGAGCCAGAGAATCGGCGGTGGCCACGGCCAGAACGGCGGCAACGATGAAGACCTGAAAGGGGGCATGGTTGAGTTAGCGGTAAGTTTTGCGATATGCATTGCATTTATTTTAACTCGCTTTTACGAACAAGTGTGGGCTCTGTTTGGTAGACCGAGACAAAACGTGTTCATATTTGACTGAGTACAGCGGAGCACTGCATCACTTTTCTGGGATCGCTATGATGTATACTATGCAACGCTAGAAAGGAAATGTCAAGCCTTCGAAAAAGTTATTGCTTTTTGCTATCGCAACTCCAACCTAATAGTATGATCTGGGAAATATGTCTGTTGGTCCCTTACCTTCATGGTGGATGCTTGGTTGGCCGAGTGTGCAGAGAAACTGGTGCCGTCTACCACAGGGCGTCACCTTTTATGTCGGGAGCGGGCTCCTTCACGGTCTAGGTCAGGGCCTGACCCGCCCAACGCAGGCCGCACGTCGTGCTATGGAGAGGTGGGGGTGTGGCCACATACGGGAAGCGGTGGTTGCCGCATATATTCATGCATCGGTTCATGCTGTTCTCGTGTGTTAGTGTTAGGTCTCGGGCGTTAAGTCATTGAGGATGATTGGACACTTGTATTAGCTCATGCCGCGTGTCAGCGGTGACCTGACCCCCGTGCGAGTGAGGCCGCGCCCACGCCAACTGATCGAACCATCACGACTCAACGACAGGCAAACCAGACGAGCGTGTGCCACACACCCGGACAGCATCGGCACAGACGGCGATCCATCGGAGAAGACGACGCGCGGAAAACTGTCACTGGAGCTGTTAAATGTGCAGTCCCTTCTTCCAAAATTACCGGACATTCGCATTGATGTTTCCCTTCGGTCTCCAGAAATGCTATGTTTTACTAAGATTCATCTTAAGTCAACGACGCCAGACCGATGTTACTATTCCAGGGTATTGCCTTTTTCGGCGGGACAGAAAAACGGGACATAAAAATCTGGAGGAGGGTTGCAATATTTGTGAAGGAACACTTATCCGCCAGCATAGTTACAGTGGAAACGAATGGATCAGACTCTCATGTAGAGGTGCTCTTGGTCAAGGTGAAATTTGATAAAAAGAAAGCGGCCACTGTGGCTGGTGTCTATCGACCACCTTCGTCAAACCACGCTCAAATTCAAGCAGAGTTCAGCGATCTAGAGGAACAAATCCAACAAATGATTGCGACCTCTTTATCTCACCGTATCATGGTAGCGGGTGCTCTGAATTCAGACCCTTAAAAAAAATCCAGTAACAAATGAAAGGCTTCGGGAATTAGACATGTACGGGCTGAACTGTGTAGTATGATGAACTTATCCTTTATCGTGACTGTACGCGCTCATTACTTGATGTTGTTCTGACGTCTGATTCGTTGTGTTACGACCGCTCACCAACTCTGTCCAAAAATGTGATTACGCGAGTCATCACATTGAGAATAGTATGTGTGGGATTAATAACGGTGCCACGAGCCAGACAAAGGGCGCAGTACAGGACGGGCCGGAGATGGCGAACATTCGATATTGGTGCGTTTTTGGCTGAAGTAAGGAACATTGAATGGCACATGGCTGTAAAACAAAATGGTACAGGTAATCAGCAGCGGGATGCTTTCTCAAATACGCTTAAAGGAAAATAATTACCTTTTCCCACAAAAATGGAGGTATTACTTGAAATCGACAGACGAGATAAAAATATATTGTAAATTAATCACATTTTGCATAAAAACGGTACTACCGAAAGATATTTCAAGTTAAAGTTGATAAGCGTTCCACACTTTTAACGACCGGTACTTGCAAGCACTTTTGGTCCTCATCAAACTGCGGGCTTTTTCCGTATTGCTTTTTTACGCAATGGAGTGGAAAATATATTTTGCTTTCTGCTTGTGATTATATTCCCGACGATCCTCTACAATTAACAGCCATTTAATAAAAAGATAACCAAATTAGCAGTTAACTGATGCATATAACGGCGGCCTAATTAGTGGTTGCGACCCTCAATTTTTGCAAATTGCTTAATTTATTTTAACATTAGGAGTTTCTATAGTTTTGCCTCTGGCTGTACATAACATATGCTTTATATTGTCTTTATATACATATGCTTTATATTGTCATGAAAAAGAATCATTTTTCCCAAAAAATTAACAAACAATACAAAAACTGTCAATCAAATGGGAAGCTGATCGATGCACATCGACGGCGACCTATTTAGTGTCGGCGATTTGTTTAGAGGTAATTCAACAACGTTGAACAGATTGATGCAAAAGCGTGTGTCGCTTTCGTCGTTGTGTGTCGCTCTGTCTTGTGTCGCTTTCCAATAGTGGAGGGAAAATACCGATCGTGAACTCCTTAAGAAGTATATGTACTTGCTTTTTAATTTGTATAAACTTCCAACTTTGAATTAGGGAATAATTGTATTTAATTCTTAAATTTAGATCACATCATATTAATACCATAACGGTGCCAAAGAAATTGTTGCTAACAAAATCAAAAGGTCATTATTTCCCTTTAACGAAATGTTAGACTTCCATGCTTATCTATCAGAAAATTTAGAGTTCACAACCCCGTCCCCCACCGGTTTCGAACGAAACTCTCGGTCTGATGAAGCAGCGCAAACGAGCTAATGAAACAAACGATCCAGCGTATCAGGAAATCAACACATTAACTAAACGGGCGATTCGCAAAGACTGTCGGGCAGATATAGCTAACCGCGTCCACAATTCAACATCTTCGTCATTGTTTCAGAAATGTAAAAAAATGTAATTGCACCTAAACGTGGACCTACAAAGCAACCGGAAAATGTAACACCAGATGACCTGAACGATTACTTTACAGCAGTAGGTACAAACACTGGAGACGATGTGGTGGCTGAATTCGGCCGCTCGGGCCGAGAGAAGCTTTTTACTTGATTACCTAGGGTCAACGCTGGGTCAATGAAGCTCACACCAGTCACGTTGACTGCACTAATGCGTGCTTTATTTGCACTGCCCAGCAAAGACTCTTCAATAGAAGGTGACGTCCCGATCACAATTTTAAAACTAACATTTAATGCAAGTGGACGCTACCTTTTACGTATCCTTACCTTTACCTTTTACGTACCTTTTACGCTACCTTTTACGTATCATTAACACTAGCTTTGTCTCCGAAACCGTGCCCTCTGCCTGGAAAAGGGCGACCGTCATTCCTCTATTTAATAGAGACGATCCATCTAAAGCATCACATTTTAGACCTGTCACGAAAGTTCCTGGTATATGCAAAGAAGTAGAAAAGTGAGTACCAAAACAGTTGACAAACTACCTCTAGAGCCAAAGTTTATTGAGCGAAGATCAACATGGTTTCATGCCGCAACATTCGACTACATGTCGGCATGAAACCATGTTGATCTTCGCTCAGTAAATGTTGGCTCTGGATGTAGTTTGTCAACTGTTTTGGTACTAACTTTTCTACTACTTTGCAACTTTTACTTTTTATTTTTTACTTTACTACTACTTTGCAACTGTTCTACTACTACTACCGCCCTACTGACCATGACTGACGAAATTATCAGGGGCATGGATCGATCCCAAATTTTCCTATTGGCTCTCATTGATTTGAGTCGCTGCTTCATTGCTATCGATTACAAAACGCTCATTAATAATTTAGAATTAATGCAAGTTTCATCAGGCTGGTTTAAGAGCTACCTACACGTACAACGGGTTAAAGTATGGGAAAGTTTTACAAAGCCACTTCCTATCACAATTGGGACTTTCCAGGGTACTTGTCTCGGCCCATTACTGTACAACATTGCAAGCAACAATCTCGCATGCCACATTCCAGCTAAAATTAACGACTTAACCCGGCATTGGCTGGGGTCTCAGCCGAACGCCATTGGCTGGGGGGGGGGGGGTTCGCCCCCCCCCCCCCCCCCCCCTGGTTATCTTCCGAACCAATAACCGCAGCGAGACGCGCAAGGCGGCAATCGAAAGCTCTCAACAAGACGCATCCAAAGCATGCACAAAAAATATCGAAATAAGGTCACATGTCAGGTCACGGTCAGGTCAAAGATAAAATTGAGATATTTCAGTTTTTGGGCCATACTTTCCATCCAAAGCCTTAGATTTCGACTATTATCGCACAAAGTGCTCTCAAAGGTATAATACATATCCCGCATAAGCAAAAGTGAAATTGTAAGCAAAGGTCAAGGTCAAGGTCAGGTCACAAACGGTCAGAGATCTACGAAAGCCATGCGACACATGTTGTATGGGTTATTTTACACATATAATTCGATAGTAGCAGTTATTTTCACAATCTGACACCATATAAGGTCAAGGTCAGGTCAAATAAGGTCACAATTTTTAACTGATAAACATAAATAAAAAAGGCATGAGTTTAAACCAGTTTTGTCTCAGAAATGTAATTCTGGCATTGATTTATTTGTATCTGGTCACAAAAAGACACAAAACGCAATTTCATAATATGACGCCATGAGCTACTCATACTTGGGAGCGATAAGTCAGTCAAAAATAAATATATTGCCTTTAAATTTGGTTTGGGTATTTTCCACATGTGCTTTCTCAACATATCTTCCGGTTTTTTGAAAATATTCGACAATGTAGATTTTTAGGTCATTTTGTAAAAAAAAAAATTGGGGGGGTCAAAAACAAAATGTTCAAAAATCTGAGACATTCAGTTTATAGCTCTTACAATTTGCTATCTATTGGCGTTTTTGTATTGCATTTTTCTTTAAGTATGATATTTCACAAAACAAAAGTTTAGCTCATTTTTGTGTCAAACTCGTGTGTAGTGACGTCACTAAATTCCCTATATATATCAAAAAATGCTCGACAAAATTTCTTTATTTTCGCACAGACGACATATAATTTATGTAGAAGAATGTATATAAAGTTTCACGTTGATAGCGCTATTGGTTTCTGCGCTATTGCGAAAGTTCGTCAGGGGGGGGGGCGAAAAACGCCCCCCCCCCCCCCCCCCCCCCTCCAGCCAATGGCGGGTTAAAGGTCACCACGGTGCGTTATGCTGATGACACACAGCTCGCTGTGACAAGCCCTAGATGTACAATTGGAGAACTACAAAAGAGCATGGAAGGGTTGGTAGTAACGATGTCAACGTAGTTCCAACAACATGGCATGAAGGTTAATGCGGCAAAAACTGGATGTCTTCTGTGCGGAGACAGGGGGGCAGTTAAAGCGTATTGCACAGCACCCAGTACTTTATTTTATGGGAGAGCAAATTCAATGTTCCAACAAAGTAAAAAATGTAGGTGTGGTGATGGATGAAACATTGTCATGGGCAGGGCTGCAGAGTTGACATAATTTTAGCAACTCCGACTCCGACTCCGACTCCGGCCTGAAAAAAAAATCGGCTCCGACTCCGACTCCAACTCCAACTCCGACTCCGGTCTATATCCGTTCTCCAACTGCATGCTAGAAAGCAATATCTGCAATGGCATCTATTTTCTCCGTTTGTCTTTATTCTGAATAGTATGGAGAACAATGCTACGCCGCCCGAGCACGAGCGCATTGTGCCGGCCGCGTCCAGCCCAGTCGTTCTCGCCTGTAGGCGGCGGAACCCGAGAAACAGGCACCGAGCGGCGAGCGCAGCCAGCCGCCGGTGGTCCAGCTCGCAGCAGCTGGGCTTCAGCACCAGCTAGTTCCAGCTCGTCTTCGCTGGAGCCGCTGCTGCTCCCGGATCCTGCGCTGTCTTACAGCTGGCCAGTCAGTGCGCCGCTCTCCGCCGCCCCGCATCCGGCAACCAAGTCTACCAGTCAGGGGTGTGGATTTCCGAAAATCATTGGGTATGCTCAAGGGTGGATGCAAGAGGGTATCGTTCCATGCCCCCAAACGACTGAAATCGACCGAACATTGGCATCTTTTCTGATTTGTTAAGGAAATCTAAAGCCCCTTTACAAAGTTAAGTTTGTTTTAAACATTGCTAAATGCACAAGCGAGCTAGATCATTTGTGGTCGTGCCACACCCACTGGCCACAGTGTTTAGATGTGCACTTCAAAACTCACAGGACGTAATCAAGCCATAGATACCTAATACCCTGCTATCGCGTATTTGTTTAGATCGGTGACCTAAGGTCAGGTCAGTTTCGCGACCTTCCCATTATAAGTCAACGAGAAAATATACAAATGTTTTCGTATCAGAGGATACGCATTAGATCAGAATAATTATTTTAAGATTATGTTACTATAGCTCCTTCTTGGTGACCCAAGTGCAATTATTACTCAGTGACCCCTACAAGATCGAGTGAGGTCATCTGAGGTGACGAGCACTTCTTTGCCAATAACTCTTGTAGCATAAAATGAAGGTAAGAACGTGAGACCGGCACCACTGCGTATGTCTCGTCGAGACGCGTCCGACATTGCGCAGCACGACATACCTGGTTCACCACATGACCTTAAATTACCTTGACCTGAGGTCAAATTTTGAATGACTTAGGTAACCCTGGTCACCATGGTATGATTCGAATCTCCTTGACGAAACGAATACTATGACGTTAAAATGGGCGCCGGGTGACCAGAAGAGTCGGTGCAATAAAAACACCAATCATCATCAGATGACGTTAAAATTATTGCCCTATCTTCATCAGGGGAAAATCTACCGCTGGATGAGTAAACTATAGGTTTCATTTTTCACTCATTTTCTTTCGAAAGGGGTGTAAATTTAATGTCCCTAGGCCGACGACTATTCTACCGACCAAAGTATCTCCAATTGCGAAAAAGTCGACTCTGACTCCGGGCCGGAGTCGGAGTCGGTAATATTTTAGCGACTCCAACTCCGGCTAAAACTACCGACTCCGACTTCGACTCCGACTCTGCAGCCCTGGCCATGGGACTATCATCAAAAACATCACTGCTCGCTGCTTTGGAATTTGTATAGGATTAAGCCATGTAAAGCATGTTTTGCCCGCTGAAGTGTTACCGCGCATTGTCGATTGTCCTGTGCTATCACATGTGAGATACTGTGTACAAGTTTATGGCAGTGCCAGTGTGACGGCTCTTAAGAACATCCAAAGAATCTTAAATTTTGCCGCACGAGTAATATCAGGACGCAGGAAACACGAACACATCTCTGATGTATTGCGTGAATTAGGTTGGCTAAATGCGTTAGATTTAGTACGATATTCTGACTTGCGCATGTTGCATAAGGTTATCACCAGTGCGAAACCTTCGTCGTTAGCGTCGCTTATCCAGTTCAACCATGAAATCCTGGAGCGCGATACTCGACAATCAAGACAAGCCTTTGCCTCGGCCCAGGAATAACCATAGAAAACGTATGTACATTCTTGTACAGGGCTAGTCAGTCGTTCAATGCGCGTCTTTCTTCCAATGACAACGTTAGAGCTGTTAATGTATACTCGCTTGAATGCGGTCAGTGCAGTGGTCTGTGATTACTCGGAGGAGGAAAGGCGTCTAAGTGTGTTTTCAGTGTGTTTTGAATCACAGTTGTCGCCTATTTGGTCATTAGATTTCACACTCGCTTAATTGTTTTACGGTGTCGGTGAAACAGGGCAAAATGTCTTAGCTCATTGTTCTGCTCATGTATGACGAGGACCGAAGAATAACCCTGTCGTGTGGAACGGTCTGTTTACGTGAATACATACATACATGCGCACATATATGATGCGCGCACATATGATGCGCGCAGCGATATCCAGATATCGGTTAATCAATTTTGCAACATTATTTTGGCGCTATTTATGCTAATTGCTCATACACGAATAAAACTGCCTGAAGTCCTAGAAATAAAGGAAAACATATGATGATGCGCGCAGCGCGCACATATGATACATATGCGCGCACATATGATGCGCGCAGCGATATCCAGATATCGGTTAATCAATTTTGCAACATTATTTTGGCGCTATTTATGCTAATTGCTCATACACGAATAAAACTGCCTGAAGTCCTAGAAATAAAGGAAAACAATTTGACAATAGCAAATTAATGGGTATTTTTGTAAAACACAGGGTGACTACGTTTTGTCCCGCGGATATGTTGGTGGATCCAAAAAAAAGGAATCCACTGTACGATTTTGGGGTTCTGGATCCCGTACTCACGGGGTACTGAGTGATCCATTTGATGTAAGATATTATGTAATTATTTGTAAATGGGTACACCTGATTCCTGGCTCTGATTCGATATATTGTTGAGGGATCCACCGGCACCATATCGCATATCACCACTCATTAAACGCAGCCATACGGTACCTGTAGACTAAGATTATAATGGCTAACTTACAATGTTGTTAAGATTGAAAATATGATAAAAAGCGTGATTGAGGCCGTTGACGCATCCCGTATGAAAAACAATGTCACATGGCTCGAAATGGACCCCCTGATAGTCTGACATGTTATACAAACTTTGATGAAAACACGTAATTTACCAAAACTATTACCTATACCAGAATCGACCATCACAAATTAAACTAAGTGAAACACTTCATCTCAAAGGATGCTTAGGAAAGGATGCTCAAAGGATTCTTCTTAGCTAAAAATTGTCAAAATTGTCCTCTTGTGCGGCTCCCTATATGGTCGAAGGCATAGAGACGGGTGGTCACAGGCGATTGTGCTCTAGCCGACGCTGCTCGGGAGGTCACGAGGTCACGAGGTCACATCTCACGGTCAAGGGCGGTCGTGTTTAGAAATCTTAGCCGTGAAGACCTCTACTCGGAGTCAGTGGTCGTCTCCATTGGCGGTGGAGCATCAATATGTTGGCCATGGTCGAGCATGCAGTCTACACGCTGGAGGCGGCCGTCGGGCAGATCCACCGTGTAGGAGCACCACAGCACACTGTCCCCGGAGCCAATTGGTCGATGACAGCTCGTTTCAAGGAGTACTGCCTGGCCTCCGTGTCCTGGGTCTGTGGCTTGTCGGCTGTCGGTGGGCTGGTACTGCGCCGGCGCAGGTATGTCCGGATCTGGAGGGGGTTTGTAGCAGAGTTCGCCACGGGCCGGGCTGGCCCTATGGGCCATGGCTCGGGCCTGGGCCGGGCCTGGGCCGGGCCTGGGCTGAGCCCCAACTTTAAGGAAATCACCGGGCTCTGGACGGACCTGGGCTGATAATTTTGAAGTAATGCGCGCAAGCTCAGGTCAGCTTAAAATATTTTAACCAGCAGCTCACTTACACCGCAACACACTGTTACTGTGGCTGTGGCTTTTTGTTTTTTTGGTTAGCATAGTTGGTAACATCTATAGTATACAAGTAAATATGCTAGGATAATTATTGCAAATTTTGTGAAAATAATGATATGCTTAATCTGAAAGGGCCGGACCGGGCCTGGGCCTCAATATTATGAATTTGACCGGGCCTGGTCAGGGCCTGGTCTTGGTGTTCATGGGCATGGGCCGGGCCGGGCTGGGGGTTGGTGGGCCCGTGACGAACACTGATTTGTAGGCAGCAGGAGTTGGCTTGGGTGCTGCCGGAGACGGCTTGTAGAATAACTGGGTGCTGGAAAAGCCGTAGCGACTATCAGCACAGCAAATACTATAAATCACTGAAACAAACTGGAAATCGTCATAACATTGAAGACATATTTGTCAAACTTTGCATATGAAATTTTACTACATCCGTTTATCCAGTAATGTATGTACATACATGCATAAACATCATTTCCTCGAACATGTAATGCTTAATCGCACTCAACTGAGACATTGTGAACTTGAAGTGAATGCAACTTCAAGGCGTATTCTATTGAGCCAGAACCAGGCGTTTTCTTGTGAGCACGGTATAGTACTTCAGATGACCTGGCCAAAGTGTTTTATCTCCTGACTGTATTTCATTCTTATTACGAGCGAGCGCAAAGCCTCGCTATATGGATAGGATAGGAGCGAGTGCGAAGCGCTGGCTATACGCTGATATGACAGCCTGATCTGATGACACCTTTGATGCCGAGCGATGTTTTGGTCAATACTCAATATCATCATTGAGCATTACGAGAGAGTGCTTCGCGCTCGCTCGTCCTTCCGTGGTGTATGGGAGAATAAAAAAAAATGAATATGAGCGGCCAGACCCGGCCCGGCCCGACCCGGCCCGACCCGACCCGACCCGGGCCGACCTGGGCCGTGGCGACGCTTTTGAGAAGCTCATATATCTGCAACCGCACGTCCTTTTCCACAAGTCAGGGGGTGTGGTGTCTCTGCACGTACGCACGTGCACACCCCTATTATATATCTCAGGAACGGCTGAACCCATTGTGTTCGAATTTAGTGTGTGGTTAGGGACCTCTCAGCCGCCACTTTCCCAAAAGTCAGGGGTGGGGTGCCTCTGCACGTGCGAACGTGCACAGCACACCCCTATTATATATCTCAGGAACGGCTGAGCCCATTGTGTTCGAATTTGGTGTGTGGTTAGGGACCTCTCAGCTGCCGCCTTCCCACAAGTCAGGGGTGTGGTGCCTCTGCAGTTGCACGTGCGCACCTTTTTTGTATCTCAGAAACTACTTGCCCGATCGAGTTGAAATTCATCATTCATTTCCTTCGCGCTCGCTGGTTCATCGCCAACTACGGCGCCTTACTGGTATAGTTTACCGCACTACGCAATGTACTAGCAATGCTCCCCGAGTCATTATTCAAGTCATTGGACAGACCATTCACAGGGTCAAAGGCATCTATGGCAGCCCGATTATCGCGCGACATTGCTGGAGCTAATGCGCTCGGTTCCGGTCGAACCATTTTTCGTCGACAGCGGCCCCCAAGATCCCAGGACCCTGACCGAGATAGGTTAACTATCTGTCGTGTCATAACGGCAGAATAGAGGCGCAGTCACGCCCCACCTGCGCTGACATACTGTTAATGACTGGGTGGGGCAGGAAACGCGTGCCCCTATTCAGAGGCGGGTAGCGGTAGTGGTGTGACCTCCACGCGTTGATTACGTCACAACACTACTCCCATGAAGGGTGTGTTGAGGAAATAGTCCGAGTCAATGTGTTGTTCCGCCCTCTGGTTGGCGCAACGGTGCTGGTTTTGATTTTGATAGGCATAAGCATCGGGTCAAAATGGCTATTTTCGGAAGTTTTGGCACCACGCGCCACATTTCTTTGTAGATAGTTGGCTGGTTTGAATACCTAAGTATCTCAGAAGCGAATGTCTACCGAAACCTACACAAGACACACCTCGTACATACAGTGGCGGCGAAAGGTATTTTCGGATGGGGGTGGGAGCAAAGAAACCCAGGGTGCCCCCTCGGGCCAGGCGCCCCTCCCCCCCCCCCCCCCCCCCCCCCCCCAACAAAAAATGGCGTGAAATGATATCTCCTCGGATTTAGGCCACAATATATACCAGTAAAATACCAGTAAAACGCATGTTTGGGCGATGACCGAGCGGGCGCACTCTGGTAAAGCTAAAACAGGTTTGAAATATGAAACGGTACGGGAGCACACGTGCGCATTGACTGTGTCCCAATAATGAGTAGCACATTAATGAGTTATGAGTAGCACATAGTTTTAGGAACGTTCAGCTGAATGGAGATGTGTGTACAAAGTAGATGGCGCTTCCCTGGGACAAGCTACATAAAACAATAACATGTATTAAAGCGAAATATTCACCTTTTGATTTATGTATCTGCATTTTGCTGTGACACATGTATGGTTTCAAATTGATTTTGCCTCAATTTAAAAGTGAAATAACAACGTTTTCTATTTCAAAAATTAAATTATGGGAAATGAAAAAAATATTTACTAACATATCGTGACGAACAGTACAATCCATCACCATCTCTGGTTTGAATGTTATTTGTAAATAAGTCATAGGGCCAGCAATGAAGTAAGTGCTCCAAGAAGCGTGACAACGTCCCTGATTGGTCAATGCAACAAACCGCTTACACTAAATATGTCACTATCCTTGGCCAAGTTAATCTGCGGAATGCATCACGGTTTTCTGAAACGTTTATTGATTGATTATGAATAAACGGTTTAGATAAATGTCTCATGTGTGCATTGTAATAGATTAAATACCTGTTTGTTGAAAAGTGATGGGAAAAACATATATATTTTGTTTTGAATAAGTCGTGAACACTAAATAGTTCGCCGTCCGGGGCCAAGTTAAATTGCCGATTCAAAATGCACTTTTTAAAAATGTTGTTGATTGTTCATAGAAATTTGGTACATATTCGCAAAAGATAAGAGTGCATGCAATATTATATGCCTTCATGACAAATAACAATGCGTAGGCAGGCTAATTTTCGCTCGGTTGGATATCTTATTAAAATATTGGAATATTAAAAATTGTAATTACACAATTGTAATTACAAAATTGTAATTACAAAATTGTAATTACAAAATTGTAATTATAAAATAGTAATTACAAAATTGTAATTACAAAATTGTTATAACATAATAGAACCTGACCTAAACTTTACAGCAATTACGGCCACAGGGACCCACGTTTAGAACGCTCCGTCCGCATTCGTTCGCAGCGCTGCGACCTACGTCCGGGGGGGGGGGCTGGCGCAACCCCCGGACCCTCCAAACCATCTCGTAGATAAAACCTAACCCTACGGCGTACATAAGTTGTCCGATGTATTTACGCGGCCCCACCCCTTGCAATTGTCAAAAATACGGAGAAAAAACGTTTCAACAACACGTACGAACACTGAAAAAAACGTTCCAACGATAGAAGAAGAAAAAACGTTCCAACGAATCCACGTACGAACGCTTCCAAAAGCGGCCCCACCGGCCCCGCCCCTTGCATTGTCAAAATATACGGAGAAAATCTGTTCCAACAACACGTACGAAGGCTGCAAAAAAACGTTCTAACGAAACCGTTCCAACAGATCGCAAAAATATACGGATACAAAACGTTCCAACAACACGTCCGAACGCTGACAAAAAAACGTACTAACGAAACCATGCCAAAGGATCCAAATCTTGTATTTTTCACAAAGCGCTTGTAACATATTTTATGGTTCATCCTGGCTTTGAAATAGGGATGCGTGAAACGTCACAGAAAATTTGAAGTGGAACATGAACAAGTATTTCATAAACTGGATAGAATCGGATGAAACTTTAACTTCGCATAGATATAAACAACCGTTTTGTCTAACGAAAGGAAACGTTTTCTTGCCTTGCTGATAATTGAATATTATATTTGTATCTAAATATCCGTCAGGGTTTCCATCGATCTTGCTTCTACCTCACGATTTACAAGTCTGCTAAATTATGGTCTGTTGAAGTATACACTTTTCTGTATAAAATATAACAGTTTGGCATATTGCTTCATCCAAATTAGCATGTGTTTTCGTGAACAGATACTATTTCCTTTCAAATCATTGTAAGATGATGCCTTGAAACACAGTCGGCCAGAGCGCCCCTCAGGCGGTCAAAGAGTCCCCTCAGGCGGACAGAGCGCCTCCTCTCAGGCGCCCAGAGCGCCCCCTCTCAGGCGCTCAGAGTGCCTCCTCTCAGGTGACCAGAGCACCCCCTCTCAGGCAGCCAGAGGGCCCTCTCTCAGGCAGCCAGAGGGCCCTCTCTCAGGCGCCCAGAGCGCCCCCTCTCAGGCGGCTAGAGCGCCCCCTCTCAGGCGGCTAGAGCGCCCCCTCTCAGGCGGCCAGAGCGCCCCCTCTCAGGCAGCCAGAGGGCCCTCTCTCAGGCAGCCAGAGGGCCCTCTCTCAGGCGGCCAGAGCGCCCCCTCTCAGGCGGCCAGAGCGTCCCCTCTCAGGCGGCCAGAGCGCCCCCTCTCAGGCGGCCAGAGCGCCCCCTCTCAGGCAGCCAGAGGGCCCTCTCTCAGGCGGCCAGAGCGCCCCCTCCCAGGCGGCCAGAGCACCCCTTTCAAGCAGTAAGAGCGCCCCCTCTCAGGCGGCCAGAGCGCCCCGTCTCAGGCGGCCAGAGCGCCCCGTCTCAGGCGGCCAGAGCGCCCCGTCTCAGGCGCCCAGAGCGCCCCCTCTCAGGCGCTCAGAGTGCCCCTCTCAGGCGCTCAGAGTGCCCCTCACAGGCGGCCAGAGCGCCCCTCTCAGGCGGCCAGAGCGCCCCTTCTCAGGTGGCCAGAGCGCCCCCTCTCAGGTGGCCAGAGCGCCCCCTCTCAGGTGGCCAGAGCGCCCCCTCTCAGGTGGCCAGAGCGCTCCCTCTCAGGTGGCCAGAGCGTCCCCTCTCAGGTGGCCAGAGCGCCCCCTCTCAGGCGGTCAGAGCGCCCCCTCTCAGGCGGCCAGAGCGCCCCTTCTCAGGCGGCCAGAGCGCCCCCTCTCAGGCCAGCAGCCCCTGCCAAACACAAAGCGCCCCTCGGCTGAGTTGGGCCCCCCCCCCCCCCCTCCCTGCCCTCCTCTTCCGCCGCCACTGCGTACATAGGCTCTAGACAATTAATCGCGATTTGAATTAATTGCTATTGGAGGAGACCTCGATCTATTCAAGGCGAATCAATCTAAAAAAGCCGTGGGGGTTTCCTGAATGGAGGGTCGATCAAATGATAATAGGAAATTATCCATCATCAAGGACTTCAAGGCCACGGTGTCGTCACGATTTCAAAATTAGTAGGGACAAGTCTAACTGTACGTTTATTTTATTAACATGGGACAATATTAGAGATGGCTGAAAATTATTATATGGGGACAATGTCCCTAGTGTCCAATTATAGTGTTCCCTGTGGTGGCGACGCCGCCCATGCTACAAGGCACACCTACCGGCATGTGGCCACACCTCTCCACAGCACGAATTGTGGCCTGCGTTGGGCGGGTCAGGCCCTGGCCTAGACCGTGAAGGAGCCCGCTCCCGACATAAAAGGTGACGCCCTGTGGTAGACGGCACCAGATGTTCTGCACACTCGGCCAACCAAGCATCCAGTATGAAGGTAGGGGACAAACAGATATATTATGGACAGCTATATGCCACGGCAATAGATTTGAGTTACGATAGGAAAAAAACTTTTTACAACAATAACAAAGATTTCGAATGTTTCAACTTACCTTTCAAGTGTTGTCTGATATACGTCGCAGCGATGAACAAAAAAAATGATGCAGTGCTTAGCTTTACTCAGTCAAAACGGAACGGATGTTGCTCCAGCCTTCCTGGCAGGTCCAACCTTTTTCTTAAATATAACTTGAAAGAAAATGAAATGCATGCCGCAAGACTTGAGCTAACTCAATAATGCCCTCGCCTTTCAGGTCTTCATCGTTGCCGCCGTTCTGGCCGTGGTCGCCGCCGATTCTCCGGCTCCGTACCACCCGACTCCGGCTCCGTACCACCCGGCTCCGTCCTACAAGCCTGCCCCCTACCACCCGCAGTCCCAGTACAAGGAGGAGGCCAGGCCGTTCGCCTTCGACTACGCCGTCAACGACCAGTACACTGGCACCAACTTCGCCCGCAACGAGCAGAGCGACGGTCACAACACCCAGGGCTATTACTCGGTGGTTCTGCCCGACGGCCGTACCCAGCACGTCAAGTACACGGCTGACCACTACGGTGGATACAACGCCGAGGTCACCTATGACGGAGAGGCCACCTACCCCGAGTACCACCCTGCCCCAGCCTACAAGCCTGCCCCTTACCACCCTGCCCCGGCCTACAAGCCTGCCCCTTACCACCCTGCCCCGGCCTACAAGCCTGCCCCTTACCACCCTGCCCCGGCCTACAAGCCCGCCCCTCACCACCCTGCCCCGGCTTACAAGCCCGCACCTTACCACGCTTCCCCGGCCTACAAGCCCGCCCCTTACCACCCTGCCCCGGCCTACAAGCCTGCCCCTTACCACCCTGCCCCGGCCTACAAGCCAGCCCCTTACCACCCTGCCCCGGCCTACAAGCCCGCCCCTTACCACCCTTCCCCGGCCTACAAGCCCGCCCCTTACCACCCTGCCCCGGCCTACAAGCCTGCCCCGGCCTACAAGCCCGCCCCTCACCACCCTGCCCCGGCCTACAAGCCCGCACCTTACCACCCTGCCCCGGCCTACAAGCCCGCCCCTTACCACCCTTCCCCGGCCTACAAGCCCGCCCCTTACCACCCTGCCCCGGCCTACAAGCCTGCCCCGGCCTACAAGCCTGTCCATTAAGCCAATGTTGCGTGATAAATCTAATGAGTGACTGTCATCTGAACAATGAATGCGGTATTTATCCTGATTCGATGAATTTACTGTAAATAAATGTGGATGTATTTGCACTCTTCCTGTTTTTATGTTACTTGCTTGATAGCAAGTTGCTTGGATATTGAGCATTACTAATGTTTTGGAACTGTAAGTTTAGCGGGCGTAAAGGCAGTGATCAATTAGAGGGCCATAATGGACATGTTTCATGTTTAGTAACCATATATTTTCGGAAACTTATGCTATGATTTTGTTCATGAAAAAGATGATAATGTCCTTTTTTCGAAAAGCTGCACAAATAACGTGAAAACCAAAAATCGTCTGTAAAATCACTGGCCTCGCCTTATTGGTTAGAATCGTGTGACGTCACAGCTGCCGATTCGTTCGCCCGACGGATGTATTGCATTATATTAAAGCACGAACTATCCACACGAATGAGGTTTTTACAGTTCTTGGTCATATACGGTAAATGGGCAGGTAACACAGGGTAAACGGCATACAGTTATGACAAGCACGTACATAATACACACACACACACACACACACACACACACACACACACACACATACACACACACACACACACACACACACACACACACACACACACACACACACACACACACACACACACACACACACACACACACACACACACACACACACACACACACACACACACACACACACACACACACACACACACACACACACACACACACACACACACACACACACACACACACACACACACACACACACACACACACACACACACACACACACACACACACACACACACACACACACACACACACACACACACACACACACACACACACACACACACACACACACACACACACACACACACACACACACACACACACACACACACACACACACACACACACACACACACACACACACACACACACACACACACACACACACACACACACACACACACACACACACACACACACACACACACACACACACACACACACACACACACACACACACACACACACACACACACACACACACACACACACACACACACACACACACACACACACACACACACACACACACACACACACACACACACACACACACACACACACACACACACACACACACGCACACGCACACGCACACGCACGCGCGCACAGACGCAGACGCAGACGCAGACGCAGACGCAGACGCAGACGCAGACGCAGACACAGACACAGACACAGACACAGACACAGACACAGACACAGACACAGACACAGACACAGACACAGACACAGACACAGACACAGAAACAGACACAGACACAAACAGACATATATATATATATATATATATATATATATATATATATATATATATATATATATATATATATACACGCACGCTCACATGTAGTACACCTCGCAGGTAGTAACAAGCGCGATAAGCAAAGCATTTCATGCCGGTCTTCGCCCTAACCTGAGGGATGAATCCCGAGGGGTGGTCCTGTTGGGTAGGCCGCGAGTGAGTGGGTCTGTCACAGTCGGCAGAAAATAGACGGGCGACACTCTCCGGCTCAGCGGTGATGCGGACTTTGTGGAGAAGGCAGAGGGTTTGGTAAAGGAAGAGGTTGGGAGCGTCGAGACATCCCAGTGCGTCCCGCACACTCGAAACACGGTCGAACTTGCGTTTTCCGGAAACGACTCGCGCTGCGAAGTTCATCAGTTTTTTTAATGCGATGGAGGTTTTTATCGGAGCCGGTTCCGTACATGACCAAACAGTAACAAATATGAGAGAACACTAGGGCGGTGACGATTTTGGGGAGGATTTCTGACGGGAGGTAATGACGGATGTGGGAGAGGCTGACAAGGATGCCGCAGCATTTAGGAGAGAGGGCGGACACACGAGCGTCCCAGGTGAGGTGCTGATCAAAGATGACACCCAGATTGCGTGCCTCGAAGCGAGTTATCAGAGAAGTATCGCGGAATTTTATAGTGAACTGAGGACGTGAGCGCAAATTTCGTCGTCAGCCGATGGTTATGAGTTCGAACTTTGCTGCGTTAACTTTAACCCGCGCACTGCAGGGGCTTTGCGCCGAACACGAACTGCAGGGGGGTTGATTTCCGCCCCCCCCCCCCCTGAGATCTCGAAAACTACGCAACGTAGCGAGAAGCGGAAAAGTGCATGTGATAGCTTCATACATGTTCTATCGAAAGTATTTCAGTGTTTTTTTAAGTCAGGTCAAAATTGAGGTCACCAGAGGTCATCAAAGGTCAAATTTTCATTTTGTTCCTGTTTTAGGACATCGCTCCAGAAATTCCCATATACCTCAGAAACTATGATAGTTAGAAAAAACAAACGCCAGCCAGTTCAATTTGTAATCGCTAAGGTGTACTCATATTTGATCTCAGGTCAATATTTGAGGCTCCAGAGGTCAAAAAGAAAAAAAAATCATTTGTTTTGCTAAATCGTTTTTGCTATTAACTTTTTACTTAATAAATATAACGAAAAACTGTTTACGCCATTGTGTTTATCTTGTCAAGGTGCTTTGAATGATATATATGGTGACCTTTTTAAGTCAACTTAACAATTTGACCTAAGATCAAGGTCAAGTGATGACCCAAGTAGGGCATGTTGCATATGGGAAGACGTGTCTCGACGAGACAAACACATTGATGTCTGTTTTACTTCTCTATCTTCATTATGTCGAGAGTTATTGACAAAAAAAGTGATGGTGACCTCGCATGACCTCAAATGACCCAATAGGGGTCACTGAACAAAACTTACACTTGGATCATCAAGAATATCCTATAATAACATGATCCAGAAGTAATTGGAAATAGGAAGCATTTGTATATTTCCCCATTGACTTATTATGGGGAGGTTACGAAATTGACCTGACCTTAGGTCACCGATATAAAAATTCCGAGTTAAACGAATTGTAAGTACTGATGCTCTCATGACATCCTGTAAGTTTCAACCTGATCGGTGAAAAACTCTGGCTTTGGCACAACTACAAACATTTTTGGTGGTGGGGTCACTTGACCTGGTCTGGTGACCTGACCTGAGATGACCCGAGCATATTCTTTTTCTCAAAGTGTGCGCAATTGATGTCATAACAGGTGTATCAAAACCCGGCGGCGCTGCGCGCCGCCGTTTTTTCGCTATCTTTGACAAACCTGAGGGGGGGCGGAAATCAACCCCCTGCAGTGCGCGGGTTAAGACCATTGCAATGAAAGAAGTCCCCGAGAGAAGCGAGAGCCGACGAGAGCCGACGTTCGAGAAGCGAGTTTCGACCTTGCCATCAGAGCCAGTGAAGCTAACACGCTGAGTGTGACCGTGCAAGTAATTTTGGAACCAAGAGGTGTCTATGCCGAGAGCCTGAAGCTTTTCTCCCAGTTTTACTTGGTGAATGACGTCAAAACATTTACTTAAGTCAATCAAACAAAGGAGATAAATTTTGCCAGAGCCAACAGCCGAGAGCATGTGGTCAGTTATGCAGGTGAACGCCGTCTCCGTAGAAATCCGCGGGAGGATCCCGTGCTGGGTTCCTCCCAAGCAGTAAGGAGATGCAGTTGGATGACAGGTAATAATAGAGCTGGCGTTGCACCGCCCGCGCCACTATTTTGACTATGACGGGAAGTATTGAAATTGGACGAAAGTTGGACGGATCTGAAGGATCGCCGGACTTATGGATTGGGTAAACAATGGAATGTTTCCAGGAGGCAAGCACGTCGTTGGTCGTGATGCAAGAGTTGATGAGGTAGAGAAGGGCGTGGCCGATGGAGTTAAAGGCGAGCTTCAGGATGCGGATGCAGAGGCCGTCAGCACCGCGAGCCGGGGAGTTTCACATACTAAAGATAATGCGGTGTAGGGCACTCAGACTGATATAGGGTGCAGCAAAAAGGAACATGCACCCACTCTCGGCAAGCGAGAAGAGAGTGATGGGGGCGGACCTTGCTTCTCCAGCTCGGCCGCCACGACCGGACCGACATTAACAAAGAATTAATTAATGTCGTCCTGCGAAGGCAGCACCTGAGCATTCAACCTCTTGCTACCCACTAATGACTAAGTCCCTGGCGGATATCCAGCAGCTAGCTCGCCCCTGTTCGAGAATGCGGACTCCAACGTGCCGACGCCTGTCAGCCCTGAATGCAGCTCGTGCAAGGCGATTGGCTGAGCGGTACTGTTCTGAGCCATGGTCCGACACTCTCAAAGCGGTACTGTTCTGAGCCATGGCCCGACACTCTCAAAGCGGTACTGTTGTGAGCCATGTCCGACACTCTCAAAGCTTGGGTTCGCTGCATAATCAAAAGACGGGTATTGACAGATAGATATCGGAGGGGTGGTCGGGTTTCGTACAGTAATGGACTTGACTGGTGCATAGTATTTTTGTTTGTATTTTATTAAGCAGATCACCAACAGGGTCGCTCCCACTGACAGGTGAAGTCACACAGTAAAACCGATAACACGATCACTCTATAAAGTACATCGAAACATTAGTAAGATATAAATAGTGCAAACAATACAAAGTGAACTGATAAATGATGCAAGATAAAAACAGAGACCGTAAAAGACGAGTTACAGTGATGCTATATAAGTGATGACATGTTTGCTAAAAGTGTTAAAATGATCTACAAGAAAACCCACCTCTGGGACGCTGTTTTAAAAAGAGTGGACTACCCTGCAGAGTAGACTGCCCTTCGTGGTGTTAACGCGGGGGCAGAGCTCGTGTAACAGCTTGTGAGTGCGGGTCGATCGAGCTGGTACATGAAGTGAAAAGCTTGTTAGCAAAGTTTGAAAATATAATTTTGAGTGGAAAATGTTCCTGACGAACAATAGGTCATGCTGAATCCTACGAGCTGATAAAGAAGGTATCCGGAAGTGTTGTACAAGTCTGAGTATGCTAAAGAAGTGGTATGACCAGAGAAAGTACTATTTAGAAGCCAAATTATACATTTGTGTTGAACTCGATCGACCCGCACTGTGTGGGAATCAGCCGCACCCGCCCAGATCACGCTACATATTCTAAAATTGAGCGTACGTTGGAGAAGTAAGCGCACAGTAGAGCGTTCATGTTAAACTTTGAACCATGAGAACCGGTTTGAAAATAGCGAATTAGTAGTCCGAGCGATCTATTGGCCCTTCTGACAACATTTGTGACCTGGGGAGCAAATATAAGTTTGGTGTCGAGAATGATGTCCAAGTCGCGAATCTCTCCAACGTGCTCGAGTTTTGTAGCACTAATCAAATATATTGTCTGGACGGGCGCGCGCCTGAGGGTCATAGTGAATGATGGGAGACAACAGGGGTCATGCCCTCGAGAAATGCGGACCAGGCATCTGAGACATTGGTGGCGGAAAAGACGAGAGACCAGTCTGTTGCTAGAAGCGCATGGTTTCAAAACCTACAAGATCAAACCGTCTAAAGGACCTACACATGATAACACTCGGCTTAAAACGTGGTCGAGACACACTTAAAACAGAACGAACAAAACGATGAGGGCTAAAATGACAGAATCGGGTGCCTGAGTGACCAAAAACACGGATAGATATCAGCATGTCAAGTAAAGAGCCTGATGTGAAAGTTGCGGAAGTCATAGCTTGGTTCAATCAGTACTTGGCAAGAAACTCTATCAAACACTGTTTACACGGAGCGGTATCCGAGAGCAAGTCACAGTTGAGGTCTCCGGCGAGAACAATAGGGCAGTCCGGGGGTTGTGTCTGGGTCACAATACGTACTGGTATTGTGATTCTAAACTAGCCAAGTCGGCCTGAAGGGCGACTGCAGTGTGGCGCGGCGGTAGGTACAATGATGCTACGATGACACGGTTATTGTCCCATTTGAAAAGACTCCAAAGTGACTCGAGTTTTGACAAATCACCAGATCGCTCAGGGATCTTGATGGACTTACGCTCGTATTTCTCGCGATACAAGACAGCCACACCTCCGTAGCCTCGCGGAGGCCATGGTCGATCGCAGCGTTTAATAGTTTAGCCCGGGAATGCAAGGTCATGGTCCATCAAGATCCCTGAGCGATCTAGTGATTTGTCAAAACTCGAGCCATGTTATTAATGGGCGAGCGAGTCGAACGAGGCAAACAATAAGTTAAGTATACAACTTGTGTGGCATGATTGACTAAACATGGAAAGAACCTAGATACCACTATAAACGGCCCTATAAATGTTAAACGAACCACACAAAAGATTCCACAAAATCTTCGAAGGACCTGACGAGGCGCAGCGTTAAACGCAGACACCAAGCAGAGTTTCTGGAGAGACAGAGACAGCGCAAAGTCACGATTACGATACATACCGTCATTCAGGATAAATTTAGCATACTTTCAGAACATTTTGGTGTACCATGCTAATTGGTGGACAGACTGACGCTATTGCTTGGTGGTTGCAGTGTTGAGATTCTGTTCATCTAAGGTTGTAATTTTTTAACATTTCTGAGATAGGTTAACCCTATTCCCTGCGGGCGGCCAGAATTACGTTAACCTGCGGGGGCAGATTCTGCCCCCCCCCCCCCCCCAGAAATATCGAGAACTGCGTGGTCTATTTTGATGGGGAAAACGCCATTCGATGCGTCATGACAAGATCTCTTTTTTGGACCCCAAATTTTTGTTTTGTTCAAAAATGGGGGTCAGGGGGCAAAAAATCTGAACATTTTGGGTGTTTTGGAAGGTAATTGCGGCCATGTGGCTCGACCGATTTGCATGCCTCAAACGTTTTTGAGCTTGAAATGTACTGGTGTTTAATATATCAAAAGACAAAAACAAAATAAAAATCATCGGCGTATTCAGGGAATGTAAAATGGGGGGATTTTCTGAGAGAAAAAAATATATGTGCTGTTCGTGATTGTTTGGGACGACATGAACGTCACATGTGGGCATTATATGCTGTAATTTGTTAAATTTGATATATTGCGCATAGGCGGATCCAGAAAAAAACATGGGGCACCATGCGCGTAACGCTTTTATCATCTTACTAATTTGAAGTTGGACCTAATTTGAGGGTGGGTATCGCCTCCCATTTGTTTATCCTAAGTGCGCCTCTGCCCCCCAAATATGTACAATCCCAGTATCTATGATGCATATTGCATTGTAATTGCTTCTGACGCATTTATTGCACTGCAAACCACGAAGGAAGTATGCGCCGCAAAACCGCATTCGTAACACCCTCCCCAAAACAGGAGCCTAGAACCACCACTGCTGGACCGATTTTGTCAAAATTTTGACAACACGCACCACTCAATTGTGTGAAAATTCACAAGTTTCAGGACGCTAGACCTAACGGTTTAGAAGCGGCAAGTGAAAAACTACCGGGGGCAGAATCTGCCCCCGCAGGGGATAGGGTTAAGTTACCCGGAATCGGCTAACTTTAGCCACTCCTTGTTACATATCAGGTTTCTTAGCGATTTTCAGGTAATGAGCAATGATATTTTAATTGGTGTTCCTATCGACGTCACCTGAGGAAAACCTTCCAATAAATGCGAGCATACACAAACATGAAAATCTAGTGCATCAGTATGCTCTGATAATGACAAAATGACAGAATTAGATATACGTTTTTATATAAATAAAACTTGGTGTCGGTATCGGTATCGGCAAGTCCTCAAGGGCGTAGCTACTATACCGAAAATACCGCAAATGCGGTATGCTCGGATCGTGATGCCCTACTTATGGAATTTAAAGTCCCTCGTGGTACACGATGTTCCCAAACTAGTGTCGCGCTACCCACTTTATTGTGAGAGGCGTGATTCCCTAGTGAGGGATGTGATGATCCTTAGTGCAAGATGTGGTGCTCCTTGTGGAAGATATGATGACCCTAGCCCCCTAGTGGAAGATGGGATGCCCCCTGTGGAAGATGTGATGCCCTAGTGGAAGATGTGATGCCCCTACTGAAAGCTGTGATGCCTAGCCCTAGTACTAGAAATGATGTCCCTAGTACTAGAAAATGCAATGTCCCTAGTGGAAGATGCCCTATTATAAAATGTGATTTCCTACTAGAAGACTTGATGCCTGTGATGCCCCTACAGGAGTATGTGATGCCCATACAGGAATATGGGATGTTCCTATTGAAAGCTGTGATGCCCCTAGTGGAAGATGTGATGCCCCTTGTGGAAGATGCGGTGCCCTAGTAGAAGATGTGATGGCCTACTGGAAGCTGTGATGCCCCTAATGGAAGATGTACCTAATGCCCATTGTGGAAGATGCAATGCCGCTAGTGGAAGATGTGGTCGTGGTGCCCTAGCGATGCCCCTACTGGAAAATACGATGCCCCTAGTGGAAGATGTTAGGGCCCTGTTGGAAAAGCCCCTACTCTAGAAGACGCGATGCCCATAGTGCCGATGTGATGCCTCCACTGAAATATGTGATGTCCCTAGTGGAATATATTGTGCCCCTAGTGGAAGATGTGATGCCCGTAGAGGAAGATGTGATGCCCCTATTGGAAGATGTGATGACTCTTGTAGAAGATGTGATGTCCTCTGTAGAAGATGTGATGCCCCTAGTGAAAACTGGGATGCTTCTACTGGAAGCTGTGATGCCCCTACTGACAGATGTCATGTCTTTACTGAAACCGGTGGTGCCCCTTGTAGAAGATGTGATGCCCCGAGTAGAAGATGCGATGCCCCTATTGGAAAATGTGATGCTCCTTCTGGAGGCTGTGATGGCCTGGTGGAAGATGTGATGCATCTGTTGGAAGATGTGATGCATCTGTTGGAAGATGTGATGTCCTTATTGGACAATATATCATGTCCCTAGTGAAATATGTGATATCCCTTCTAGATGATGTGATGCCCGGAATGGAAGATATGATGCTCCTGCTATATTTTATAGAAACTCAAGTTGAGTTATTTAGGGCAATCAAATAATTGTTGTGCTGCCCCCTTTTGTATCGTTGTAACTAGAGGATGGCCAACCTGTTCAGTGGTTCACCCGTTAACCCCTTACCCTCGCCCTACGGGGGGGCCTGACAGCCCCCCCCCCCCCCCCTCCTGAGGTTTTTCTTGAATAATTTAATACACATGCGGCGCATCTTGCTAAATTTTTGGTAGCTGAGTTTACAACAATTATACGTATGCTGTAAAAATTAAATTTAAATGTGTTAAGTAGTTTGGGAGATAATCATGTTTTGATGACGTCATTTTGGTTTTAAAAAACGAGAAATACTTGAAAAATCGTAGAAAACAGAGTTTTAAAAAAAATTGCAAACGCAATTCTCCAAAGATACAAAATGGCATTTTCTTTCAAATGGAAATCTCGGATTTTCAAAATTTTGGGTTTTAAACCCCTAAAAATAAAAAATAAAATACTTATTTGGAAAAATCCCTACAAAATCGAAATTCTCAAAGATGTTAAAAAAAACGGAATATATGTGAGATAACTGAGTATGGACAATAGCCATACCAAATTGCAAAGCAATATCTTCATTTTTGACTGAGTGATGGCTCCCTAAGTGTAAGAAACTGATGACGTCATTAAAAAAAAACTTTTTTGACAAGATACGAACAAATAATTACCTTTTCTGTATTTCTGAGCTAAAACTGGTCTAGGAACATGCCTTTTTATTTACATTTATCAATTTCTAATTTTGAGGTTTTCTGAAGAGCAAAATCGCTGTTCTGGACGTGGTAAATCCGAGGTCATTCCCTTGACCTGGAAGGTCATCCATTGACCTGAAACCTAAAAATTGCATACTATTAGATTCTTCTGATGACAGGCAACATACTGGTTCTTAATGCATTTCTCTAAGTTGCTTGGTTTGGAAGTTAACAGGGGGGCCTGTCAGCCCCCCCCCCCCCGTAGGGCGAAGGTGAAAAAAGCTCCCGTAGGGCGAGGGTTAACACGCGCACCGACGGGGGCGGATATCCTCCTCCCCCGGAGGTTTTTCGTGAATCACTGACAAACGGCGGCGCGCAGCGCCGTCAAATTTGGCATAGTTGTGTGGGCATCAATTACCCACATTGGGTAAACTTTTCAACCTCGGGTCATCTCAGCTCATGTCGAAAGGTCACGTCAAGTGACCCCACCTTCAAAGACGTTTGTGAAATGTTGTTTCGTGCCAAAGCTAGTGTTTGACCAAAAGGTTTGAAACTCACAGGATTTAATTAGGTCATAAGTGCCTGCAATTCTTTTATCTCGGATTTTGTATATTGGTGACCTAAGGTAAGGCTAATTTCATGACCTCCCCATTATAAGTCAACGGGGAAAATGAAAACGTGTATAAATCCATAGAAAATGGTCCAGTTTTTTACCAGTTTTCACCAGATCCACCATTCTTGTGCCAAATACAAACACCCATGTCACATTATTGTTCTTTGACCTCTACGAGGTTAACTCAGGTGACCCCGAGGTCACGAGTGATTTTGCTTCAATAACTCCTTCCCAAATAAAGGTAGAGCAATGGGAATTTCACCATTGTGTTTTGCTCATCGAGACCCATCGATTGATGTAAAACTTGGCCTTGAAAAACTGGCCTGATTTTGGCCTGATCTAGGTCAGGTTAATTTTTGGATATGACCTAACTACTAACTAGATTATCCGATATACCATTCGATGCGTTTCGACGACAGAAACACAATGGTGAAAAAATGTACTACTTAATCATGCTCGTGTTAAAAGTTATTCCTGAAAACAATTCGGCGATTCTTAGAATGCTTGAAGTTCAATGGCCTCTGCTGACCTAATTATGGGCATAGGGTGAAATGGACATATAGGATCAAAGGCAAAGTCAAAAGTGACAGAAAATCTCAATATCTTTCAGAGTCTTTTGCGCGCGCGTCGCTAGCTCTTTTAGTTCTCGAGATATAGACGGTTATGTTAAGTGTACCCATATATGGCCGAAATTTGACCTTCGGTAACCTCTGGGACCTCAATATTGACCTGACCTAAAAATGACCTAGAACTTTCGATAGAGTATGTCTCAAGCTATCTAAATCTGTTTCCGCTTGTCGCTACGTTGCATGGTTTTCGACTCTCCGTCGGTTTGAAGTTGGCGTGGACCCGTCGGTGCGCGTGTTAAAACATGATCATTGTTAAAGAAAATGTAATTCTTGATGACCCATTTACAATTTTAGTTCAGCAGTCCCGACCAGGTCAGCTGAGGCCATGTGAGGTCACCGGTGCTTTTTTGCCAATAACTTCTGATAGACAAAAGTATGCAACTGACACCATTATAAATAGGTGACGTATTACGGCAATTGTCCTTCAAGGGAAGAAAAGTAATACGCTGGTTCGAAAAACAAAACAGAAGATCATCAATGCCAGCTTTGCCGTCATACTCGAATTTTGTGTCATGCCGCGAAGCGGCACGAAATTTTCAAGTTCTCACTGTGGATAGCTGGATTTTGACTGATGCAAAGGCAATTTTTACATCTGTACGTCCGACCTTTTGGGGGAGGGGGAATCATAGTTTCAGGACCTTTGGGGTAGGCGGAGGGGAGGGGCATGCCCCCTGTATCCGCCCCTTATATGTTCTTACATCAATCGATGCGTCTCGATGAACCAAACACAATATATGTTTAACCCTCGCCCTACGGGAGCTTTTTTCACCTTCGCCCTACAGCCTGACAGCCCCCCCCCCCCCCCCCTGTTAACTTCCAAACCAAGCAACTTAGAGCAATGCGGTAAGAACCAACATGTTGCCTGTCATGAGAGGAATATAACGGTGTGCAATTTTTAGGTTTCAGGTCAACAGATGACCTTCCAGATCAAATGAATGACCTCGGATTTACCACGTCCAGAACAGCGATTTTGCTCTTCAGAAAACCTCAAAATTAGAAATTGATAAATGTAAATAAAAAGGCATGCTCCTAGACCAGTTTTGGCTCAGAAATACAGAAAAGGTAATTATTTGTTCGTATCTTGTCAAAAAAGCCAAAAAAGTTATTAAAAAAAATGACGTCATCAGTTTCTTACACTTAGGGAGCCACCACTCGTCAAAAATGAAGATATTGCTTTGAAATTTGGTATGGGTATGTTCCATACTCAGTTACCTCACATATATTCCGGTTTTTATAACATCTTTGAAAATTTTAATTTTGTGGGGATTTTTCCAACAAAAAAAAAGTTTTTCTTTCTTTTAGGGGTCAAAAACCCAAAATTGTGAAAATCCGGGATTGCCATTTTAAAGAGAATGTCATTTTGTATCTTTGGTGAATTGCGTTTGCAATTTTCTTTAAAATCTGTTTTCTACCATTTTCCAAATATTTATCATTTTTCCACCAACATGACGTCATCAAAACATGATTATCTCCCAAACCACTTAACAAATTTCAATATTTTTTTTTTACAGCATACGTATAATTGTTTTCAACTCAGCTACCCAAAATTTTAGCAAGATGCGCCGTGTAAAAAGTTATGCAAGAAAAACCTCAGGGGGGCCTGTCAGCCCCCCCCCCCCCCCCCCGTAGGGCGAGGGTTAATATGTACAATTACGGTAACCTTCAAAAAAGTCCTAGTGATTCCCCTTCATCTGATGATGCCCCCATTGTGTGATGGCCCTGTCGGCAAATGCGGTATGCTCGAAAAATGCTGGCTACGCCCCTGCAAGTCCTCGTAGGTATCGTCATGATATTGATACGACTCAAATTAGTATCGGCAGCGTTATCGATAAGCGCATGCGGCCCGTGATCCTGCCATTTTCCATTTCCTGAGTTTCGTTCTAAAGCTGTACATATTTAGGTGGTACGATGCGACAATGTAGTGTTTTATTACGCAGTGGCTTTGAACTATACAAATATAAAACCAAACAATAAGGATTAGAAAACGTATTTTCGACCTTAGGGGCAGCATTTAGGACATCGACTCCCAAACCCGATACCTACAATCAACCGGTCGTCATGGCGACGCCCCCCCCACCCCCATTTGGGGGAGGGCGTCGCCACCGGGACCCTGGGGCCGTCGGTGCCCCCTCCCCCCCCCCCCCCCCCCCCCCCTTGCTTCTTGCTTGCTTCTTGTGAATGGTGCTTGTGAATGGTTACTTGTGAATTATTTATGGTATCTCTGGAGTTAGCAAATACAATATTGGTAGGGAGGTAGGTAGGTAGGTAATTACCTGCTTACAATAATACTATATTTGCCATGGTATCAATTTTACATGACCACAAACAGCATTTTCCTAACTTTGATCCAGTTTTATGTAAGATCTCTCATTTCTAGAAAATATAAATTACAACTTCTGAAGCATCTTGAATACCTGAACACATCTAACTTAGGATTCTAAAAACAACAAGTTTCAGGATCTGGACAAGTTTCAGGATTGATGTCGCACAATGTGACAGATTTTGTGCTCTGAAGTGAGTTGTCTGGCCTTATCTTATAAAATAGTTTTTTTTTTGGGGGGGAGGATTTTTGAGTCACCACCAATGAATTATCCGCCCTTGAAAGCCCAAGTGCACAACTTTTCAAGTAAATAAAAAATGGTCGGACGGCAAATTTGAGAAGAAAAAAATGTCTAAGCAATCTAATATATCTAAGCAGCCGACCTATCAAGAAAGTCGCTGACCATCATCTAAAACAGGAGTAGTGCAAACATATCCACATTTATTTACAGTAAATTCACCGAAGCAGGATAAATACCGCATTCATTGTTCAGATGGCATTCACTCATCAGATTTATCACGCAACATTGGCTTAATGGACAGGCTTGTAGGCCGGGGCAGGCTTGTAGGCCGGGGCAGGGTGGTGAGGGGCGGGCTTGTAGGACGGGGCAGGGTGGTGAGGGGCGGGCTTGTGGGCCGGGGCAGGGTGGTAAGGGGCGGGCTTGTAAGCCGGGGCAGGGTGGTGAGGGGCAGGCTTGTAAGCCGGGGCAGGGTGGTGAGGGGCGGGCTTGTAGGACGGGGCAGGGTGGTGAGGGGCGGGCTTGTGGGCCGGGGCAGGGTGGTAAGGGGCGGGCTTGTAAGCCGGGGCAGGGTGGTGAGGGGCGGGCTTGTAGGCCGGGGCAGGGTGGTGAGGGGCGGGCTTGTAGGCCGGGGCAGGGTGGTGAGGGGCGGGCTTGTAGGCCGGGGCAGGGTGGTAAGGGGCGGGCTTGTAGGCCGGGGCAGGGTGGTGAGGGGCGGGCTTGTAGGCCGGGGCAGGGTGGTAAGGGGCAGGCTTGTAGGCCGGGGCAGGGTGGTAAGGGGCAGGCTTGTAGGCCGGAGCAGGGTGGTAAGGGGCGGGCTTGTAAGCCGGGGCAGGGTGGTGAGGGGCGGGCTTGTAGGCCGGGGCAGGGTGGTGAGGGGCGGGCTTGTAGGCCGGGGCAGGGTGGTGAGGGGCGGGCTTGTAGGCCGGGGCAGGGTGGTAAGGGGCGGGCTTGTAGGCCGGGGCAGGGTGGTAAGGGGCAGGCTTGTACGTTTGGTGGCCTCTTGTGCTTGTGTACGTTTGGTGGCCTCGTTTCACCGAACGTACCTACTCCGTCGTAGTTTTGGTTCGTAGATTGTTATCTACTCCATGTGGACTTACGATCCTTGCCAACCCCCGTTTCACGAAACGCCGTCGTTAGTAACGACGTCGTAACTACGATGGAGTAGGTCGGGCCGGGCGCTGACAAAACCCATGCAACTTATTTTCAAGATGATGCAAATAATAATTGGAATTTTCAGAGAGGAAAATGTTTTGTAAAATATTGATGAATTTGTAATATTACTTTATCAATATTATTCATAAATTGATTTTAATTAATCATGTATTTTTTAACATCTTGTCCGCGCTCGATCACGGCGCTTCTGCGGCAAATTGGTGACTGTTTGTTTATGTACCCTAGGTATTAATTATCTTGCTATTTTCTGACCTTGGTTACTTTGATTCAGAGGCCCTAAACTGTGATATTTTTTACCAGCAGATCTTATCTAAATTTCATTTCCATTTATCAGTGTTTATATTTGTATATTTGCTGTCATGGCTGAATCATTGGGTGGAGCTATTCAGAGAAAGTTGGTGGGGCAAAATCACCATATTGGGTGTCTGTTGTGCATGGCTGAGGTGAAAAATGTCCATTTTAACACCAGCAAATCTTCGAATCTGACAAAAGTTTGTGGGGCAGAACACATCAAGATGGTGGGGCCCAGAGTAATCAAAGTTGGTGGGGCAGTGCCAGTGGCCCACCATCTGAATAGGAAACTCCACCTGTGGGCTCTGGTCCAGACCCTGAATCGCCAACTAAGATTAGAAAAGCTACCCGTGTTCAAATTCATGTTGGGGAAGAAAGAAGTAAGCAAGCTTGCAGCATCTACCACTATTGTCCTAGGTCTGCTGAAGTGATTGGCACCATCCCTTGGGTTGGCTTGTGTAAGGCTTTCTGCCTATACTTACTGACTTTGACTTGGGGTTTACTTGAACAGTGGTGTTTCCCTTGGCAATCGTCTCTAGCTGGCCCCACCAGCATTCCCCTAGATCTGGCAGCTAAGGTTTGGTTGGTTTTGTTATGTTGTTTCATGCTTATTTTTGGGGTCATAGGTGGTAAATTTTATCAAGCATTGATACAAGGCACATACAGATCTCAGTGGCTGCTCATCCACAGCATTTCCGAGTGTGGTTGTGTGATGCCACCTAGACGTTGTATAGTTATCAGTTTGACAGTCCAGACTCACTTTAGCGTGCTGCAATCTATGGGGCGCCTTATGTGCTCATCAGCTGACAATGGCTTTGCCTGGCCGGGGTCTTGGCGGTTGTATGCATGCTTGTTCGGCATGGCTGGTCGCTGGGCTGTGCAGGCTATCAGGCAGTGTTTTGTCTGTTTGCCCTAAGCATGAAATACTGTTAAATATATGTTCAAGCAGATTATTTGTTTGGAAACTATCGACAATGGCAAACTCAACACATCATATAATTTAAAGTATGTTATGTATAGTAGAATACAGTATGACTGAGTACCAAACAACTATGTACCAATAATACACATAGGTATATGAGATCATAGTGTAATGAAGACTGAAGTAATATCTGCAATAATGATGATTATGAGCATGATGTACCACCCACCTTGCATATTGAGTCAACACAAATATCAGCAGGGACTCGTCTAAGGAAATTTGACTAGGGGGGCAGGGTTAAGATAACTTATTTGCATTTCACCTGTTCTTGTCCACAAACAGTCAGACTTACTCTGGTTTTTCCATAGTCCATTGATATCGCTCAAACAGGTAGTAATATTCATAAAATAAATAGTTATGCATTCAAACAATTATGTTGAGATGATTGATAAGCAGCCAAATTATACATTGTTATTAACCCACCATTGACAGGGGCGTTTAATTGTTGTTTTCTTTTTGTTCTCGAATTTGTTGTGTTTATTCGCGTGTCGACTACGGCACCGACACAGAGACCGCAGCACATCCAGAGACAGTACACCAGCCCGCCGTCCGGCGGCGGCGGCGGAACGGGCAGGCTCAGGTGTGAACATCGCGACCAAAAACTGCCACAGATTCCGGGCAAGTTTTCGAATTCATGCTATGAAAACAGCTCTGGTAGTTTATCGCTAGCACTCCAGACCTAGCATGCGCACAAACTTTCGATAAATGTTGGTTGGTAATGTATTAAACAACGTATCCTCCTAAGAACAAGTCGCTAATTGGAACTCTCATCCTGTTGCAATAGTCAAGTGGCGCTGTTAGTTCTTGACCAAGCACCGTATCCTCTCGAGACCAAGGCGCAAGGATTTTCAGTTCCAGTTAGGAACTCTCACCTTGTTACAAGGGCTACTGGGGGCCGGTTCAGAGGCTCCGCCGAGGGATTTGAACCCCGGTCACCGGCTCAGTGACTCGGGTAGCAGGTATCCTACCGCTTAAGCCAGCTCGACGACTAAGAGTAAAGTGGCAGCTAAGCCAGTTTCGAAAAGCAAATGCCTTCAAAACGTCGCTTCCATAGCATGAACAAAACAACTCTCCAAGAGCAAATCCACAGTACCTCGCCGCAACGTTCACATCCGCCACCTCCTCAGCCCACCGCCTGAGCCGGGGTCACAGAACCACGGGCCGAATCGGGCGGCGAGAGGGCAGCCACACGGGCAGCCCACGGCCGCGGGCACCGCGACAGAACGGAGAAGACGCGATCCGCCGACCGACGCGCCGGAGAGCCACGCGCCGCCAGACAACAGGCCCAGCCGGCGGCGAGCGGCGGTACCGCGGCTATGTGTATACGATGAGGCCAATCAACGGACGAGAGCGCGCGCGCGCGTAACACCACACCCCAAAAAGGCGTTCAAAGGCCGAGCGCGAAAGCGACAGGAAGCACGGAGCGTTGTGCGAGGTGCCGTATCGGCAGCGACAGTGCGGGACCGCTTTGTAGGCCGCCCGATACACCCTCCCGGCCTCCCTAAACGGCTCCAACAAACAACGGTCCCCCGAACGGCGGGGCGCGCGGCAACGGGCTGCGTCTAGGCTAGGTTCGGCGCGGAGCTAACACATTCTAAACGGTCTGTCCAGATCTGAGCGAAAGATACAGCACGAGAGACAGCCTGTTAACAGATCCCGGCTTCTGTTCAGATCCGAGCGGAGAGTATAATACAAGAGAGCGAGAGAGAGAGAGAGAGAGAGAGAGAGAGAGAGAGAGAGAGAGAGAGAGAGAGAGAGAGAGAGAGAGAGACAGGGGAGAGACAGAGAGGCTACAAAAATAAACGTGTTGTTTAACGTGGCTTCCGCTTAGAGTAACGGATGTGGGAGGCGCAGCTCGCGTCAGGCCGGATCGGAGCGCGCGCAGAGACGGCGGCGAGGCAGGCTACACCGTCTCGTACTCCTTATTGATGCTCTTGCTGAGACAGCAGGCCAGGATCACGCCCAGGATCTGGAGGAAGTCGATGCCGACGCCGGCGCCGCCAACGGCCACGATGTTCTTCACCACCTCCTGCTCCAGCTTGGGCAGACAGCCGGTGGTGTAGATGACGGCAGAGGCCTCCGACTCGGGCTTGGCCGCCATGCCGGCGCCGCAGCCGACGAGATACTCCTTGCAGCTCGAGTCGGGCACGCGGTCGCCATCATCGGTGCTGAACTTCGTGCTGTTCTAGTTGGGGTAGTGCGAGATGCCGCAGCAGTCCAGCTCAATCTGCACTCCATTCCAGGTCTTGGTGACGCAGCTTCGCAGCCATCCTTGCCGTAGTTCTGCATGGTGGCCTGCATGTTGGTGTCGAGCGTGGCGCGGATGTCGTCGCGGAGGACGTAGGCAGCGATGCCGGCCGCCAGCTCCAGGATGAAGATGAGCGCCAGCAGCACGGCGAACGCCATTGTCATGCAGTAGCTCTCCCGGATGGCGCCGCAGCAGCCCATGAAGGCTACGAAGGAGATGACGACGCCCAAGACGATGAGCAGGATCGGCGCGCCCACCACGCCATCACCCAGGAAGACGAGGTACTTGTTGTAGTATCCCTTGATGACGGCACCCAGTTCCACCAGAGCAATGCCAGAAATCACAAAGATGAAATTAAAGAAGATCAGGTACTTCACGCATTTCATTCCACCGTCCACCATCTTGAATTCCTTTTTTGCGAGCGGGACTGGAGACAAGACACAAGGGACCACACTCCGCACCTGACGAGCGCAACTGGGGGAGTTTAATGCCCCCCCCCCCCCCAACAAACTTTCGTAATAGCTAAAAAACCAATAGCGCTATCAATGTGAAACTTTAAGTACCTTTTATCACATCAATTTTCGTCTTCTGTGCAGACATGAAGCAATTTTGTTGGGAAAAATATTTTAGATATAGCTAATTTAGTGATGTCACTACACACAAGTTTGATGAAAAATCAGCTAAAATTTAACAGACCGTACAAAGGTCATATTTTGATAAAAATGCAATCAAAACCTGAAAAGGTAACAAATGGGAAGGGCTACAAAATGGCTATCTCAGTTTTAAATTTGGGTTTTTGACCCCCTGACCGCCACCTGACACGTGACCTCAATGTAAACCTTTCGAGTATGCTTTAGATTTTTCATTGAGAGCTTTTGAATGCCGCCTTGCGCGTCTCGCTGCGATCATTGTTTCAGAAGCCCCTCCCCCTCCCAGTCAATGTCGTTTGGTTGAGACCCCAGTCAAGGGGGGTTAATTTTTGTTGACAGATGACAGCCAGAATGGACCAGTGTGGCTAAATTTCCCAATTTGCTTGAAAATCACATCTATACCTACGTTATACATCATAGTTTAAAAATGCCCACTTAACTACTAACTATTCATCACTTTATTGGTGTTCCTTGCGGAGGGTTCAAATGAATATGACATGACATTTATTCATTAGTCATGTACTTGGTTCAAAGGTTTTGGAGTAATGCCCAATACTAATCGATGCTTTTGTCCAGTTCATCTAAGTTCCAAAATATATGCTGAAAACTGGGTAAGGAAATATCCTTAAGCTGTGCGACTTTCAAAGATGGAATCAATTTGGCAAAACTATTGAATTAGTATTGCTTTTATTGAGAACAAAATAGGCATATTTGACCTGGGTCGGGTTCTGCTACTGCTACTGTGTGTTTTCGTTCATTTTCAGCATCTCGCAGTGATCATGATACTTGTCATCGAAAGGTTTGCTAATACCTGTAATATAAAACATCGTTTGGGTTATTATTGTCATTGTATACCATCTGTCATGGGTCAGTTAGAATAGCTATGTATGTATATGTGTGTGCATCTCGTCGTATGATCTATAACAGGGGAGTGACTTCTCAAGAAAAGTTGGGGGTGGGGGGAGCTGGGAAAAATCGCTTAAAGTACCATGAAAATCCACAAAGATACAGATTTATCCCTGGATTTGACCCACTTCCTCGTCCAAGTTGGGGGGGGGGGGAGTTGAAGCCACCTCAACTGAATAGGATCCTACATTCTTGGCCTATAACTTGCACAGAACAGTTAAATGTGCATATCGCCAACAATTATCACCTGTTTAAACTTGCCCACCAGTGGCCGTGTTTTGCTTCAACGGGGGGGGGGGGCAGGAGCTGTGACTGCGGGGGGTTTGCCCCCGCAGTTAACATGTTAAGACGAGTCCCTTCAAATATGCCAGAACAAATGTAGGGTGTATATGTGAAGGTGTGAAGGCAATGGTGTTAACAGGTGGTAGCTGTGGGAGCAGGCCTTGCATTTGAGTCCAGTAGTTCTGTATGCCGTCTGTCAGTTCCACATTCCACAATCATTCAAAACACAGTCTTGCAAACAATGTGGATATTTGTTTAGGTTGGTCAGCATTCAGCAAACCATTCAACTAACTAGCCTATTTCATTATTGTTTCACCTTGTTCAATTAAAATACAATCAACTCAGAATGAGTTGACAATTGCCCACACAAGAGCCCAGTTTTAATTTTAAGTTGTAATGTACATTTAAGACAAATTATCGTGGATGCAGATATTTTCAATGCTTTTGCATTGTAATGCTCTAAGAACTCTAACCACCACCCCTACATTGTGAGTCTTGAGCAGGACAGTCAGCAGCAGTGCACAGGTAAGATCAATGCCAATGAGAGAATGTGACAGGCACTGACGTGTTACTGGCATGCAACAGAATTGTGACTCTGCAGCCTTACAGCTAGAATCAGCAGACGTAGAAGGCATAATAGTTGTCAGCATGCAACAATATCAAGACTTAATGTACATCACAGCTGTTCCACAGCCTCAAAACTGAACTGAGATTTTGTGGAATTCACCAATAGTCAATTATTGATGTGTAGCATAATAAGGAATTTTAGCATTACAACCATTCCGGATTCAGACAATGCATAGCACATTGGCTATTTATCAGTTATATGTTGATGTAGCCACTAGTCGCAGTCTTGATGAGCCAGGATGAGTTGAACCATGTTGGCTGTGTCGATTGAACATATCACTCTGTGAAATAAATATGCCTAGTCAAAACCTAAGCCAATTAAATAAACAGTTTTCAATTTTGAGGATAAGTAGCTAGGAAATATGGATATGAGGACAATGTGCAAAACTGAATTAATATTCCTTGTAACTACTTGGTTTATCACAGTACCTACAAGCATACAAAGCAACATTGATAATTAATATTGTCAGGCAAATCAATATAATTGGCTCTAATATCAATTATATATTGAAATGTAAACATGACTGATGAATACAATTTAAAACAAATAAGGCAAACTACCAGAGTAAAAATAGCATTAACTATCAAAACATGACTACCTAGTACCTACAAACTAAATAACCACCAAAGTGCTGATCAGTGCTGTTTCATACAAACAGCGGCCATTCACCTGCCACTGAATTTATGTTCCAGTTGCTTGTGAAAAAAAAAATCAACTTTGACGAATATGAGCTTACCGAAAATACTTCGAAGAGTTGTACGAAAAACTGCGGACTTTATAGACTCGCGTCTTCCAATGGCGTCTCGTCACTCATCATCAGTATGTATGTATGTGGACTCAACTTCGCTCAGCTCAACTGCACTTCTCTCCCTACCCAGATTCGCCCAAATAATATTAAATCACCAACTATACTCTCTGTCAAAGTTCACAATCTGTGCCAAAACCAAGGTCGTAACTCCACAATTTGCTGCGTTGTTTATTTTCTACGACCTTCGTCAAACATCAAGGATCTCGAAAAATAATGGAGTAGCTAACCCCATTTTTGGCGTTATCAACTCCATTTCGCGTCGTTAAAAAGTGGCGTTACTCCACATGCCCCGCGTCGTTATCAGCCCCTTTTGTGAAACGGAGTTTTGTAGGTAACGCCATTTTTTTTAGTAGCTAACCCCATTTTTGGGGTAACCAACTCCATTTTTGGAGTAGGTGCGTTTTATGAAACGAGGCCCTTGTCGTGCAGAGCATGACGAATCGGTAGACATGTCATTGATATGCATTTTCGCCATACCATACGCGATAGCCCTGGCCAAACGAAAGGGGCGCGAATTCGGACAAAATGTGGAGAGAAAAAATAGGCGCTCGATGGATTAAAACAAATCTACCTCGCTGGATTCCGCGTGAGCTCAGCTTTCGAATAGTTCATCTCCCGTAGTTTTCCCCCTCCGAACCCTTCCAACGAACCGTGCCATGTCGCTATCTGTTTACCGAGCTGTGTGAAGACATGTGATATCACACCCCGTGCATATCGTTCACTGTGTGTAATAAAGTCGAGAAAATGTCCGATTTTCTTTGTAGATGCCGGTCGACGAATTTGAGATAGATTACTGCGTGTAACTCTTTAATGCCACAGGATATATTTGTACTCACGGTGAACTTTCACACTAATCTCATTCCAGCACTGAAAGCAGTACACCTGACATTGTACGTGCGTTACAAAGACGTTGACAAAGTGAGTGTTTTATTATTAGCTTCAGAAAAAGGCTTGTACAACGATAACGACTAAAACAAACGATACGCTTGTATAGCGTTACACAGTACAAAGGTAGTCATTGTGCCTCACAAACAAGTCCGAGGGACAGGATGGTAAAACTTACGAGCCATTAGTTTGTAAGGTGACACGGCAACGCCTATGCGAAATGGATCCAAACTTGTTAACAACCCTTTGGTTCGTCGAAAATCTCGATTTTTTTAGATTAACTCTAGTAGTTAGTGAGATGACACGGCAACGCCTATGCGAAATGGATCCAAACTTGTAAACAAGTCTTTGGTTTGTAGATTTGGTTTACAGTGCACTCATGTCTAAACTTTCCGAAAGTCCATCAGTGCAAGCATTGAACAAATATGAGGACAAGATTCCACCCTGCCTAACTTCATTTGTCACGGAGAAGCCTTACGTGAAATAGTTACCCCATAGCACATCATTTTTTGGCGATTTAAGGCTTATTAAGTTCTCTCCTTACCGCAAGACAATTTAAGTAGGAATGTTGCTTGAATGCTTCTCAATATTTAATGTTAAAGCATCGATAGTGTATCCTTTCCATGTATCGCTTTATACTCTGTCGCCTTTAGAACATGTCAACTGATGGCATAACTTACTCCTCTGTAGACGATCTCTATGTCTCAGAAATGGTAGATCGTATGTTTAAAAAACGTTTTGCTATCATGCGGCTAATTAAAAAAACAATAGCAATTTGAGCAAGAATCAAACGCATGTCGTCAGTTTCAAGCAATGACTTCCTTGGATTTCGGCTTGCTTACGCTGTGACGAGGCATGGTAAAAAAACAATTATAGGATCTAATTGGTCTCCTTTTCCCTAAACGTACCGTTCCAAAACACTCCGTAAACAAAACATGTTCAATATCTAAGCAACCGACTATCAAGAAAGTCGCCGACCATCATCTAAAACAGGAGGAGTGCAAACATATCCACATTTATTTACAGTAAATTCATCGAAGCAGGATAAATACCGCATTCATTGTTCAGATGGCATTCACTCATCAGATTAATCACGCAACATTGGCTTAATGGACAGGCTTGTAGGCCGGGGCAGGCTTGTAGGCCGGGGCAGGGTGGTAAGGGGCGGGCTTGTAAGCCGGGGCAGGGTGGTAAGGGGCAGGCTTGTAGGCCGGGGCAGGGTGGTAAGGGGCGGGCTTGTAGGCCGGGGCAGGCTTGTAAGCCGGGGCAGGCTTGTAGGCCGGGGCAGGCTTGTAGGCCGGGGCAGGCTTGTAGGCCGGGGCAGGGTGGTGAGGGGCGGGCTTGTAGGCCGGGGCAGGGTGGTAAGGGGCGGGCTTGTAGGCCGGGGCAGGGTGGTAAGGGGCAGGCTTGTAGGCCGGGGCAGGGTGGTAAGGGGCGGGCTTGTAGGCCGGGGCAGGGTGGTAAGGGGCGGGCTTGTAGGCCGGGGCAGGGTGGTACTCGGGGTAGGTGGCCTCTCCGTCATAGGTGACCTCGGCGTTGTATCCACCGTAGTGGTCAGCCGTGTACTTGACGTGCTGGGTACGGCCGTCGGGCAGAACCACCGAGTAATAGCCCTGGGTGTTGTGACCGTCGCTCTGCTCGTTGCGGGCAAAGTTGGTGCCGGTGTACTGGTCGTTGACGGCGTAGTCGAAGGCGAACGGCCTGGCCTCCTCCTTGTACTGGGGCTGCGGGTGGTAGGGAGCAGGCTTGTAGGACGGAGTCGGGTGGTACGGAGCCGGAGTCGGGTGGTACGGAGCCGGAGCCGGGTGGTACGGAGCTAGAGAATCGGCGGCGGCCACGGCCAGAACGGCGGCAATGATGAAGACCTGAAACGTGGTGAAATGATTGAGTTAGTTATATGTCTTGCGAGGTACATTACATTTCTTGAAGTCGCTCATGCGAAAAAGTTTGGGCTTCGTTTTGTAGATCCGAGCAAAACGTGTTCATTTTCGACTGAGTAAAGCTAAACACGGAAATCATCTCTTTGGCGTCGCTACGATGTATATCACACAACACTTGCAAGGAAATTTCAAGCCTTCAAAAAGTTATAGCTTTTTGCTATCGCAACTCAAACCTAATAGTATGATCTGGCTAATATGTCTGTTGGTCCCTTACCTTCATGCTGGATGCTTGGTTGGCCGAGTGTGCAGAGCAACTGGTACCGTCTACCACAGGGCGTCACCTTTTATGTCGGGAGCGGGCTCCTTCACGGTCTAGGTCAGGGCCTGACCCCCCCCCCCCCCCCCCCAACGCAGGCCACAAGCCGTGCTATGGAGAGGTGTGGCCGGCCACATACGGGTAGCGGCTCATGCCGATCTTGTTTGTTAGTCAGTGTTAGCTCTTGTGTGTTAGTCAGCGTTAGCTCTCATGTCATAGTCAGTGTTAGCTCTCATGTTATAGTCAGTGTTAGCTCTTGTGTGTCAGTCAGTGTTAGCTCTCGTGTGTCAGTCAGTGTTAGCTCTCGTGTGTTAGTCAGTGTTAGCTCTCATGTGTTAGTCAGTGTTAGCTCTCGTGTGTTAGTGTTAGCTCTTGTGTGTTAGTGAGGATGGTTGGACACCTGTATGAACTCATGTACACACACGCTGCCTCAATTATTGTATGCAGTTGAGCACATTTGTATCTTGGTAGCCCTTCGTCGCGTTAGAACCATTCCGTTAAAAATACATGATTGGGTGTTTTGTTTGAGTATTGATCGAGTGAACAATGGATGTGATACTGAACAATTAACGTATTATCTAGTTAATTGAATACTTCATAGTTATACAGTACTAATACTTCATAGTTATACATATAGAGTTTGTTTCTTCTACGAATAGCTCTAATCGTTTTTAATAACAACCTGAACCACCACAATGAGTCCCTGCCAAAAATAAGTTTTGCATATTGGTGGTGGTTTGGGCCCAGGATTCAACGAACCCAATTTAGGGTCCGATTGGTTACCTACACAAAGTATGATTATTGATATCCTGTGAAGCATCACCAGCACATTTTTTCGCTAGCTTTTGCACGATATATTGTGAATTGTTAGATGTTTGAAAAGACTCTAAAACAAATTTACTGACGCAATAACATGGTTTGCGATCATATGCCGGCATGTTTTACACTGAACGTACTCGCCTGTATTAAACACAGCGAATATCACACTGATAACCAGAGACATTATCACAACACTACACTCCACTATTGGTGCAGGTGGGGGGGGGGGGGGGCATGCAGAACTCTACTGCACTGATGAATGAGCTGAATTTGACCATTCGATACTGAACATAACGGGCCAAGTGTTTGTCGCATAGCCCGCGTTGTAGGCGGGGGCGGCGCCGGGTATTATGATATTTATCATTGTGGTGTGTTTGTCGCATAGCCCACGTTGTAGGCGGGGGCGGTCGCCGGGTATTATGATATTTATCATTGTGGTGTGTCTGTCGCATAGCCCGCGTTGTAGGCGGGGGCGGCCGCCGGGTATTATGATATTTATCATTGTGGTGTGTTTGTCGCATAGTCCGCGTTG